>JAOWAT010155547.1:0-22483 GCA_028571025.1 Longipedia americana
AGTAACTGAAAGTTTTTGCTTTAAAAATGGGATCCTAACTACTAGACTAAAAAGATACCAACAGATCCAAAATTACCTGCATTACTAAAGTAGATGATAGTCACGTATTTCTCGGCATGGATAATGGTACGATTAAACTTCTTAGCACCAAAAATTTTGATGTTCTAAAGTAAGAGCGCGGACACAAAAAACCAATCGAAGACATGAAAGTTGACAAAGCAGGCAAACTCGTGGTGAGTGTAAGCAAGGATAAATTTGGATTCTGGGCAATCAAAGACATGAAAAAAATCTATGAATATAAGTTAGCATATTGTATTATGGAAGATTGACGTAGGTATACAAGGAGTTATGATTACATAAGAGTTTGAATCGATTTTCCTAGTCTGTGACAAATCAATAAAATAGCTAGCAACAGCTGACAACACGGAATTAGCAACTATAAAAGTCCCGGATTAGTATGGACAAATCCAAACTTATGAGATTTACAGAAACTATCTCATCGTTGGAAGTAACTGTCAGACTATCTTAGCAAGCTTAGGTCACGTTGTAATCTGGCAAAAGGGACAATATTCGCATGTAATACATTTTAGGGCCCATTCATCGAGAATCAAAGTTACCAGAGCAGTTCCTGATGTTGAAGACGTCTCCTACTTGGTGACTGCATCGAGCACCGGCTAAATTAGAGTATGGGATGTTCTTTAATTTTTGAATTAGGTCGAAAAGGTGAGCGATGACTATTAGCTGGACGGACTTCAACCCCTATCGTCTATTAATATCGAATAGAGAATTGTTTCTATGGACGCATTGCCAAGCGAGACACCCTAGTAGTTACGATAGGAAGAGAATTTTCGGTTAAAAAAGAAGGAATATCAAATTTCACAGTCACATAAAGTACAGAAAAGTCGAAAAAAAAGAGTGCTGGATGATAGTCAGAATTAAAAACATTCAGAGTACAAGCAAAAAATCAAAAAAATTAAAAAAGTTCAGGACAAGATTAAAAAGAAATAAAAGAAAGCAAAAAAACTTCCTAAGCTCACTGCTGAAAATAATTGATGTCATTATTTCACATGTCGAAATCGCTGGTCATTTTTATTTATTACTTGTAATGCTGTTTTAGCCCCATAATTGTCAATATCACCTGAATAAATTCCTAACTACCCCAAATTGCTTTTTCAAGGTTTATCTGACTTCGACAAGCTGTTCTGAAGATTAAAACTAGAGCAGACCTATCCTTTGTTGAAAAGCAGCGACTAAAGACTTTGCCCTTTAAATTAGCGATTCAATACTTGGCAGAAAGATGAGAAATAGTCTTTTAATTTGTGATCTAGTTTACAAATGCATCGTACAAAGCTAACTACTTCCCGAACTAGTTTATAAAGAGAATACTTCAATTCCAAATTCCTTGCCTTGTTTGTAGTCCTATTAGTAGTTTGCCTACTCAGCCTGCTTAACCCCATCTTCATAGCCGTTTTTGAATGTTTTGTTGTGTTTTTCGTGGATAGAATCAAACAAATCCATGCTGATAACCACTACTAATTGATGACTGATTAGAATAGTTATTTAGTTTATGAATTTTAAACCGATCATCAAAGCTGGATATCATTTTAGTTTTCATTTTTTTTGGTCTTTTGGGTTTTCTTGATTTTCCTAGACCTTTTGCTCTTGTTTACAGTGTTCTAGCTACTGAACGACTGCTCTTCGGATTAGTCACCATCGAGGTCCTACTCTTCATTTTCCTGAATGTTCTATTTCTTTTCGATAGTAGTCGAATTTAAGGAGCACTTCTGAGTGTCTGTAGTCACTTACCAAGAAGATGAGATGCTAACAGTAATCGGAATTTTTCCTTCCACAGATTACTCCCTGATTATCCCTGAAATGTAATCATCTATAATCAATTATGTGCACTTTCTAGAACAATGCGGACACTGCTAGCCATCTCCTTTCTGATTTCGATGCACGCTGATAAAAGTTCTCAAATCAAACACGTAACTATGATGACACTGAGAACCGCGAACTGCAATTGCAATTGGAGTTCTTTCGATTGGATCTGTAAAATTTACATCAACTTGTGAGTTCTCATCAAAAAACTGCTCCAAATATTATTTGCCTGTGTGAAATTTGGAATTGTTCACTATCCTACTGATAATTGTTTCAGTATCTTTCCTCCTAACCATGAAAATTCCGAATAGATACAGTTACGACTGAAATTACTTTCCAGCTTCTACCTTTCTTACAGAGCCTTATATAGGAATGTCATCGTTGAAGTTGTTGAGAATGTTCTCATCAATTTTGAAGGAATTTATCTTCTTTTATGGAGGCTTATTTGCATTGTCTAAAGTTTCCAAAAGTTTCATTTTTTTGTCTTGTTGCGTGAATGTCTCTCCTTCTATTTTTAGGAATCTTAATTGCAACTCTACGCTTTATTGATCTTTCGGCTGGTATCCGATAACCTTTCGAAAATCTCTCCTTTTCACCGTGCACTTCCAGTTTTAGTCAGCATTTCGAGGACAAAACCAACTTTCATTGAAACATTCGATCACTTCCTCAAAGGTTGTCTACTTTTTGAGTGTGCACAAAGGACAAAGCACTTATTTCCCCTTGGGTGGTTCAGACTTAATTTTGAGGCAATGAAAATGATAAAAATACTTGCACTCGGCGCACTAAAAGCTCTTGGATTATTTTTGAAGATGCTTTCCTTTACAGAAGCAGTTTGAAAACTGTAAAATATCGTATTAATTTTCCTCTATCGGCTATTCTGCAAGATTTTGCTCTGATATATGTTTCTACTTTTCAGTATTCTTTTATTCAACAGTTTTTCGACCAAATTTCCGCCAACCTGCTTCTTAGGACTGGCGATTGGCATGGTGAGATATCCCATTTTTTTCTTCAATAACTGGTTTTAGTTGCAAATCGTCCATATAGCTTGATCTCCTTGGAAGGTTGGGGAATGACTGTGCGTGGTTCTGCATTGGTGGAAGCATATATTCTGGAGTTCTTAACTATGGGTGGGTAAAATCAACATTGGGAGGAAATTGAGGTCTTTCGGAGGATTTTCCTGGCAATATTTTATTTTCCCTCCCTGGGGAGTACCAATCCGGAGGCATATATTTGATTTCTCCCATTCCCATTGGTGAATTCATGGGCCCTGGATTGATAGACCCTGAATTCATACTTTGAGTCGGAGGGTTCACACCTTAAAGAATGCCTGGATTGATATTCTGAATCAGATTTTTATTCCTAGGAATTACTTCTGGGAATGCACTCATTTATCTGGGTCCTAAATTTCTTTCCTCCATCGAATAGTTCATCATGTAGGGAGAACTTTGATTGCTTGAGAACATTCCTGGATATATTCGATAAGGTGTTGGGTAGCTATAGGGCATGTAGGTATCGGGATACCTTTTCGGGCACAATGGAGAATTTCGATACATTTCCAGCAAATGCAGATGGTATGCTTGGTAGTCGTAAACATCTCTCATTGGAGGAATAAGATGCGAAGCCATTATTTCAATTTTGCTTTCCGATGCTGCTCTTTCCTAAGCTTCGAATTGTTTGCAAACTCTCTAGCAAATTTACTCCAAATACTTTTTCCCCTCCTCGGTTAGTAATGAGGATTTCAGCTGAATATAACCTTAAATGTTGCCACTGAATAGAAATATCGGTACCTTTCGATAGAAAGAACTTGGGCCATTTTGGTCCTTATCCTTCGGATAACAGTTTGTTGGTCGGCATTGGTGTCAGCTTTGAAAACTCGACCGAATTATTTCAAAGTTTTTATTTACAAACTCTCTAGGTTTCCTACTTCCTCAATAGATTTAAGCATTAACAACTCCTATTGGGATTGTTCTCCACCTTCATAATTCATTTTTTTCAATTATCAAAATAATTTCAATTTATTTAATTTTAAGGTTGCAGGATGATTCACCAAGAAAACAACTCTGCCCAAAATAAGCTAGGAATGAACATTTTGTGTGTCTTTGAAGAGTGAAATTTGCTGATGAATGTTTTCTGTCTTTTATCCCACTACTTTTATCTCGATTATCTTCTCACTATTAAACTTACAAGAGTAAAATACATAATAGCGGTAAAAATTTCGATTAAATTATCAAATGTGTATTTTCTCACTATCATCAAAAATGTTCTCCCACTTTTAAGCTTTTTAAGTTCAACTTTAGAGAAACAACGAGAATACACTTTCATTATATTTTTAGTTACAAACCAATAGCATAACTGAAAAAAATGAACTTACTTCAAATCGCAGGACTGTTCCTGACCGGAGTAAGGGACTCCGTTTCATTGCAATGGATACCAAAAATTCTCTTATTTGCGCATCCTCAGACCAAACAAATACATCCCTCAAGTTACTAAATGATCAAAATTCTTAAGAATTCTTTAATTCAGGTGATAGTATTCCTGATTGCATTGCCTTCCCTGTGCTTATGGCTTGGACTAACTCCATTGTACTATGGACTAAATGCAATTTTCTTGGTTTTAACCTATGGGTACTTTGGGCATTGATATTTAGATGGTTGTTTTTTTATAATGATGACATAATTGTGTCAACCAGAAAAGTAGCATTGTGGTCGGCAGAGGCAAGATAGAGTTACTTTGGGAGAATGTACACAAAGTAAAAGGTAGAATTTTTCACTGCGCTTTCTGGACAAGTAAAAAGCTTTATTTTTCTCCTGTGCTACTATCTGCCAATATTCATTCTAGCTGCATTCGTGTTCATCCGTATTCCAATATTCGGTCCATGCTTGCTGCTGATATCCGAGAGTTTCTTCAATAGCGCATTCTATTTCCTGAAACTGTGGCCTTATGATAGGTACAACGTGGGATTCATCTAAAAATTTATACCCTACATGCTAGGGTATGGGTTTTTTGTAAGCTTGGTCTGTAACATCCTCCTGAACGGATCCTGGGCGAGAGGAGCCTACTTTTTGATCAGCTAGTGGATGATAATCAACTGCATTCTCTACGGACCACCTTAGACGGAATTTAATAGCTTAGCGGATATCATATCACCAGAACCGCCTAGCAGAAGAGGAAATGCATATAACACACATCGTTAAAGAATAAGAAAAGACTAACCATATCGCAAAGATCTTCTGACTGGAATCTTTCTTCTCAAACCAGCAATGATTATCACCTAATTTCTCAACCAAAAACTCTCGGTAATGCTACCAAGAAAGCAGTAAAATAAGTAAGCAAAAAATTGACGGTTTGATGATTTGTATTTCAAAATTTCAAGTGTTACATTTACAGTTTGTACTTATTTATTTGATGTCGTAATAATTGTAAAATGTAATAATCATTCAAAGAACCTTCCTAACATCACGCTAAATTCTGTCTTGAAAGAACAACGACCGGGGATTAAGAAAAAGTAGCCAGTTATATCAATTAAGAGATATAGTCTGATCAAAAAATTGAACGCTCAGAATGCTGAAGCTTTTCGTTAGTTAGATATCAATGAATTTGATGTTAACATAACCGAAAACTTCTAGGAACTCGAACATATCGACAACGCAGTAACCCCATTGATTTATTGTGCTAATTTCGGTACATCTGAGATAATTTAGGACTTAAATAGATTTTGAAGTTTCTTCTAAAAAACAAGTATGTAGATGTCGACTTGGAAACTGCTATCAACAGACAGACCCCGTTGCTGGTAGCATGTTCCGTTGCAAACTATTAAATCATTAGAATGCTGCTCCTTGCTAATGCCTAAGTGAATAAGCCCAATGCTATGAATCAGCACCCTTTGACAGTTATTCTGTTTAGACTGATATAGGAGCCACCATCGTTCTAGAATAAACAAATTTCTCTCAAAATAGCGGAACTACTCATTAAACATGGGGCTGATCCAAACTGGATTATCGATAAAACTAAAGGGTACTCTTTACTCCACTACTTTTGTGCTTGTAGGACCAAACTCAGTAATGCCCAGAAAGACATCAACTTTTTAATTATTAAGTTTCTCATTGATCATGGAGCTGACCCATTCATGAAAACTCTTTAAGACAGACTGCCATAAGACTTGCTGCGGTACAATTGTAATAAAGAAAAACTCAAATAATTATTCAAAGGTGTTCACTAGCAGAAATAGAAAAGAAAAGAAGTACTGAAATAGCAGTACTATGGGTAATAGGAATAGAAGAAAACACCGTCAGAATCAGTAGAATTTTAATCTACTGTTGCGTCATTAAAATGATGATTCTTTTCACATATTAAATTTATATCATTTCTCACATGAGAATTATCTTTCTGGAAAGAACATTAAAATAACACTATTTTCTAAGCAAAAAATATACCGATGTTCAGTCCTTTCAGCAAACACAAGCAAAGCAAAATTGTGTCTGGAAATATCGACGATCTGCTGAAAGTCGTTTAAGCAAATAATGCGCAACTGGGTCAAATCAGAATTGAATTCAGAAATGTGATCAAAACTCTTTAACACCAATCAGTGTGCCTCGAACAACTGTAGTGCCAATTGTTTGAGAAAACTTTCACACTTGATAAGCCTTATATGTCTGAGAAGGTAGTGAATGAATATTCGAGAAAAGTCCTGACTTTCTGTAATGTGTTGATTAAAAATATGCAGAGGTGGTTGTAAACCCGCCACTTGCAACGAGAAAACAGGAAGAGTTCAGAAAAACCGAAGCTTGCAACCAATATGTGTAAATTTTGTCACTCTATAATGGAGGAAAAGACACTCAGCAGAGTCATGGATTAATTAGCAAACCGTCCAAGTCTCCAGTAAGCTAAGATGCTAGTATAATCCAATGAAGATGACTTTAGAGACGATGAGGAAATCCGCATCATCGAAAAACAAATTCTCGGTTATACACTGGGACAGTCTAAGTTTCAAAACAAATTTTGTAAAGCAAGTTCCTACCTTTCTGGTCTGCTAGAACAATAGCGGGAAAAGTACTAAACTTTACTCTAATACATGAAGCCATCCGAAGAGCTAAAAATGAATTTCAATACTAAGTTTATCACTAGGTTCATTGATGATTTCACCACTAACTTCAAAGAATTACTAAACGATGGCTGTAAAAAGAAAATCCAGAGTATAAGAAAAAAAACTTAGGAACATCTCAAAATATAATACTAATAAAAAATAGAATTTTTAGAGAAATAACTCCAAAAAAGTCTCAAAAAACCAGAAGTGAGAAATTCAGCTGTTAAAGGTAACTATAGTTCCCATAGGAGAACGGCTTCTTCAAGTAAAATTGCGAAGGAGCAATAGGAAGGAAAGAAAATTGAAGAAACTAATCGAAAGCTAACAGATTAAGTCTAAATGCTGAGATTATAGTTGGTAACAGTTAAATAGCAAAATTCTGCTCTAAGTTATGAAAAGCACAGAGTAAAATCTCAAAACCTGAGTTTATAAAGGGTAATCAATGACTTTGAAATTAGAGTCTAATAAATGCAAACTGAAATTCAGTCTAAAACTACACTTTTGAAACAATTAACTGAAAAATAAATGAAGAGTGTTTAGGTTCAAACATAGTAAAGAGCAATTGAGGTGGAAGGTTCAAAGCTGAAACCCAGAAAATCGTTAAGATAAAGCAAAATACCAAATAGTTCTGTTTTAAAAAAGATAAACAGGAAAAGCTCAGAAAATATATCTATCGGGGGAAAGATTGACGAAGAATAACTATAAGGCACTCTTTATGACATACCCTATTGTTAAAAATCCTCAAAGCAACTATTGAGTAGCATCACATAAAACTTCATCGAAAACATTCAGTTCTAAGAATAAAACAATCCATCCTATAGCATCACCAATGGGAAAATGAAGAAGCACAAGGATTCCAATATCAAATCGTAAAATAGGTTTTAAAAGTAACTCGATCCTTCAAAGACTAATTAAGACAAATAATACCGAAAAAGAGTCAGTTAAAAGATACTCTTCACTACTGTTGGAGGTGGTAAGCGAAATCACACCAAAAGATCGCAGCAAAGAAGCCTAGAGAGTCTTACTTAGAAGTCATTCCAAAAACGCATAATAAATTTGGAAAATACTTCCAAAATACTTCAAAAAGATGAAGAAAAATCGTAACTTTTGAAATCGAGCGGTATATTTCCTCCAAAGCGCAGTCTGTAACACCTAGTTACTTAACTATCCCAGAAAAATCTGAATAACTCTGATCAGAAAAAACACATTTAAACGGACCTAAGTAAGCAAAACAAAAAAGGAAAATCTTCTGACAAGAAACTGTAGATGAATAAAAGTAGGGGATATAAAGACAGAATTGAGAGTTACGGAAGACAAATATCGGAAAAAAATAGAAAAACCTAACAGCAAGCTATTCATAGAACTCACTATTATGGTGAGAGCGTGAATTTATAGTAGAATTCAAAACATCCTTTTGACAATCAAAAATTGACATTGAGAATGTCACAGCATAACGTTCAAAAGCTCAAAAACTACCAAAATACTTTTAACGTGTCAGATCTTGACTTGTTCGGAGGAATGAGCGAAGGACATCGCTTTAATAGGAGCACAAATAGCTTCTCATCCGCTACCACCTTATAGGATGGAGAAAAAGAGTTCGCATAAAACATAGCGTAGCATATAAGAGATTTGAAAAGATTCAAAGCCCCCTTATTTAAGAACACAATTAATTATCTCAACTCACCCTGGTAATTGATTTCAAAGGGCTAGATTTAACTATTCTCGGAAGAGTAATACTCCTAATTCCAGGTGGCAAGGAAAATTGCGGAAATATTCCAGATTCACAAAAGAAAGTGCAAAAATATATTGTGCAATCACATTTGCATATTTTTAGATAAAATAGGCTTCCCAGTCCCGTAAAAATAAAACGAGTGATACTATTGCCAACTAATATTTATCACTACCTTTAGCACTGATTTTGGAGGTCAACGACCATTACAGTAATATCATCATGAATTTTCCTTTTTTTCCCTCTTGGAATGCTCCTCACCTACTATACTGTCTTTTGAATGTAGTCCGCTGCTTTTCTCATAGCCGCATCTATTAGCACACTCGGAACATCGTTAAAATGTCTCTTTTTTGTTAAGTCGGAAACTTATTGCCTTCCAAGCTAGTCCCAAAGTCCGTCAGATCCCAGCACAATGTATCGATGACTCGGATTCAGATCAAAAACAGTAATCTAAGGCTACCAAGAAATGTATGGGCCAGTGAAAGTTTTCAGCGGAGTCTGGAAGTCATGGGGAGTCGAATAGTTTTCAGGATTATTGAACTATTTGTGCTTCAATCTCAAATCTCCGATAGACCTTGTGGGTTGTAGTCTTCCTTTGACGTAGCATGCTCTCATGTCTTACCTCTTACAAATAACGATATCCTATTAATTAGGGAACATTTCTCTGAGTTTTTCCCTTTATTCTTAATGATTGGCATTTTGCTCCTTATTCAACCCGGTGAAGGACATTTATCCCTACTGAGATTATCCGATAAGAATTCCTAAAGAATCTCCCGTATTTCCAGTATAAACCTTATGATCAGAGACAACGCAGATGAGAGCGCATGATCCAGCTCTTGCAAACCTCCCAAAACCTAAATGATCAATACCACAAGTACCCATTTTGTATCCAATCCTAGCAGCTGATAGGAAACTTTCCTCTACGGCTTGGTAGGCATCGCGAATTGCAGTCCTTATTAGCTCATCTCTATCGCTAATTCTGTCTTTATTCCTCTCCAAACTGTTGTTTAGTTGCTTCAGAAGTTCTTTGCTACAAAAGTGAGACTATGCCTTACTAACTGAGTTACCACTTGCCAACCTCCGTGTCCGTCGTAAACTGCGGCGGCATACCCATCAATTCCGCTTAGTTGTACAAAATCACTTCTATCTTCGCAAGGATTATTCGAAACTTACACTTCAGAGTAAACTCTGTTATCGATATTGTTTCGTGCTGGCGTACTAGACAGTTGATGCTGTTTAAACTTAAAGAATGTCGGAATAGTCAAGATTGGGAGTATTCTGGATCCAAGTTTGAAAAGATTTTTAACTTGAAACATTTTAAAAGTTAAATTATAAGTAGCAAAAGACACATACGAAAAAGATGCACTTTACTTCACTTATATTTGAAATCATGCCCAACCTCGTTGATTGTTTCTAAGGAAATATTTTATTGAGTGCAAAGCCGAAATACATATTCTGTCAACATTTTTCGGGTTGCGTCTGTGGTTTTTTTGTGCTGTCTCAATTCTTCCTATTCGATTTATTAGGGCTAGGTTAGAACAAAGTATACCTTTGGTTATTTTATTTGAGGATATTTAATTTTAACGAATCTCTCGAAGTCAAAAAGGCACTAATCCCCGATTATGGAAACAGCAAAGAGAATTCTTTTGATAGAGGGCTCGACAACACAGATTTTACTGTTATCTTACAAAATATCCTTGTAGTCCAGAATTTTAATGCAATCGGACTTCAAAATGGAAAGAACTAGGTAAATACAATAGAATACTAACAATTTTGTTGCAGATGAACACAATTTGACTCATCATAGCTTATTCAACATTCTTCATTCGATATTTCTTGCCTTTTTTTATCGACTAAACCAATTATTTTTCAAGCTTGGTTCCCTCATTCTTCGTTTGTGTCTGTCTCAATTCCAGTGTAAACTTCATTTTCTGCACCTGTGTTATTATCGTGTTCTCGGAAACATGCTGAGATTCGATACACCCCATATTATAAAACCTTCGAAGTATATTTATAAGCTTATAAAAACTAGCTTTGAAAAATATTAAAGCTGGTGTTCAAATACACTATTTAACTTTTTGGAATTATATTCGTCAATTTCCAACCGATATTCTATCATGCGGAAAAATTGCAAAACGAGAGACCCAAAACATAGAGCAAAAATTTCCTCTAAGGAGTGGTTTAACGCCTATCTGACCATTCGAACCTAGAAAGAGAATAACTTGAAAGTAATAAAGTCGATAATAAAGACAAAATAGTTCAATATCTAATCGAAAGTTGATATGCTAGAAACAATAATCAAATCATCCCTTGCAACACCTGACAGTCAGTCCTAATTCGGTTCCAATTCCCTAATTCCAAACGATGAAAAGGCTACGAACCAAACTATAAAAAAACAAAGACACTTTATGTTGTCAGAAAATGAGTAAAGCGAAGATTTGGTATTAAGAAAATTCAATCAAATGGCGTAGGGAGTCAAAAAATGGGTTGATTAGAAGGGTGAATGTTCAAATTTGCCATATTCGAATTTGAAAAATCTCTTGCATTCCTCTACAAATAAAAAAATAAAACCGGTTTATCTTTCAGGAGGTGAGTTCTCATCTAGCTCCTCGAAATTTGATCTCATAGCAATTTAACCCGTATTTGTGCCAAGTAAAAATAGGAAAGCGGACCCAATTAAATTAATCGGATAGGAAAGTGGGGAGAAAAGAATAAGTAAGGAGTTCAAAGACCTGTAAGATTCTGTCAAAGAGTTGTAATTCAAAGCAAAAAGTACCTATGGAGTTTCATTTAAGACGAGAACTCAACGAAAAGGGCTGAAAAGCTAGACTATTCAAGGCATAAAAAATATGTAAGATAATTTTAAGTTTAAATTTCTTGGCGAGCGGTATTAAAGGAATTAAAACAAACATAGCGCACAGAATGAGATCAATTAAAATATTCCTAAGTCTTTATTAAAATGTCTTCGTCTGAGGCATTTTAATCGATAGCACCATTCTCTAGCAAAAACAAGAATTGGATACAGAACAGCTGACGTTGGAACCAGAAAAAAATATATTGGGTTAAGAATTTGATTTTATTAGAATTACTGCTTCATTACTCATCAATATTTTATACTGATCCACTATTTGACTTTTTTACTCCTCAAGGCTTGTTCCTTTAACAAGCTCACAATTTAAGCAGAGCCACTCGAAAATCCATATTCGGCCGGACTCATAAAATCCTGATTCTGAACATCGAGATTTGCCTTTGCACGTATGAGTTAACGAGATATTTCCAAATTTTTATTGAGCAGAGACAAATGGAGAGGAGTATTTCCATACTCATCAGTCTAATCTATCAAAAGATTCTTTTGTTTGAGGATAAGTTTGACCATTTATGTGCTGTTGAGTCTTATTTACATCAATTTTACATTGCTGCATGGTGAAGAGGAGTGAGTTGTTTAAAGTCCTTATAATTTATAGACAAGGGGTTGTGCTTGATAATCTATCTAAACACTTAAATATTTTGTGAACGAACCGCGCTATGAATTGGATGATAGTTCGGATATTTTTTATCCAAATCACCTTTGCTATTGAACTACTTTACCTTCTAAAAGTCGAAATGAATTAAAATCCCCTGACTCTATGGCCATGTGAATCGGAAACTGGTGATTATCATTTGGTATTCTTTTTGCCTTTGCGGCTATCATTGTCGTGATCATTTCCACGATTCCAGTTCGGCAAGCATAGTGGAAAGGTGTGTTTCCATAGATATCCTGTAAATTAACATCCAATCCCTCCGTTACTCCGAAGCTAAAGGACGAATGTCTTCGATAGATTGCTGATAAGTGGAGTAAGTTCTGGGCTTAAGAGTTAGAAATTCTTAAGTTTCCGCCTTTTTCTTCAAAAATGGAAACAATCTCTGTTTTGTCCTATAGTGCGGCAAATGTTATGGGGTTGCATTTTAAGGGATTGTTGTCATCAATCATTACGTGCTACTTGAATGGTACAGTATCTAGAAAGACTTTAACTGCCTACCCTTTTCCTTCGCCTCTATCATAGTTTATGTGGTACTGATGAGCAAGTACAGGAATGGGAATGAGTCGACTTTTATTTTATCATAGTCCGCTGTTTTCTTAAACATTTTCGCTATCTTATCATATTTGTTTCTGTTGTTGAGACGGACGAGCTTGTTTATTTTGTATTTGTATATCAGATTATTCAACCTTTATTTGATAATCACTAAAGGAGACGATTTCATTGATCCCAGAAGTTGTTCAAAGGATTTACCAGTATTATAATTAAGGGAAACAAAAATAAATCACCCTACAAAAAATATTAAAAAATTGAAGACCAAGTCCTACTAGGCTCGGAATAACTAGTAAAATATTTCATACTTTCGCCGTTTCAAGATCAAGAATTAATAGAAGGTGCTAGTCCTTATATAAAGTAATTCTCGGTATTATAACGCAAAAAGTGAAGAATGGACATCTAGTAATAATAAGATCAAAGAGACAGAAGGAACTCTACCAACAACAAAACACCTTCCATCAACCACTTCCACCATTCAATCAGATCTCGTAGGTCCAACTAATCTGCACTAAGCAATCCATTCGGCTCATTGGAGATGGGTCCCTATCCGGAAAAGTAACTATTTTTTTCATTGAAGAATGAGTCTGGAGTCGGATATCTCCGAAAAAGCCCGTCGAATGTACATGCAGCAGGACCTTTTCGATGAGATGACCAACAACAATCATAATTACCAGGATCTGGGATTTAAAAACAGAAACTCCTTTAATTAATTGAATAGAATGGTTGAAGATTCCGCCCGCAGATCTGATCTGAGAGATATCAGAGAAAGTCGTTAATAAGAGCGGTTCAAAATTCCTCCTGAGAGAATTAGCATTGATAACCCAGTTTAAGCCGAATAAGAAAAAATAGTAACGTGTAAATGCGCGAAATCAAAGTGTTTGCTGATGTATTGCTAGTGTTTTTCCAAAGGAATAGTCTGTAATAAGGCGTGTTCCTGCTACCAATGTAGAAATAACACGGATTTCTAAGAAAAACGTCAAAAAGCAAGAAACGCTGTTTTAGAAAGAGATCCTAACGCTTTTAATGCAAAATTGGAAATAGTCGGTAATGAAGCTAACCAAAACTTGGCATATAAGAGGGGGTGTAACTGCAAAAAAACTCTATGTTTTAAAAAATACTGTTAGTGCTTTTACGCAGGAGTCAAATGTACATACCTTTGCAAATGCTAGAATTGCATGAATGGAGGAGAAAACGCATACAAATAAAAAGAAACCTGATTTTTAACTTTCGCCCCGTTTAAAAGCTTTTGTCTCAAAAAAATTTATATTATATAATAAAAAGGTCGCTATGCGAAAATTCAATCGTATTTAAGTTGACGAGATATCACCACTTCTCACTCACTTTGACTGAACTCTGGATGATAGAACACTATTGAAGCACCTTAATGCGTATACTTTAGATGTAACCAGATATGAAAGTTTGTGTTTAACCTGTGAGTTTCCAATTATTTCTTTTCTGAGCTCCCTTCTGAGGATTGTACTCATAATTTTCCGATTTGTCCGTCCGTTCATTCCACTCACATTCCCATCGCAGAGGAAGTTTTAGAGGTGCCTCAGTGAGAGGTAATTGTTTTTGTCCTCTTTGGCCCAGTTCTCATATATATTGACGTACTCAACAAGCTTCTTATAAGCCCCTGGACACTCAGCAAAGTAACGTTCATATTACTTGCAGTGGTGGAATAAACACTTGGAAAGAAATTTGGGCATGTTAACATTCTTTACCATGAATGAGGAAAGGTCTTTGGTTTTGAAAATTTTTTTTCCTGTTTTTTTCCCAGTATTAATTGGTGACAAAACTTGTTGGGGCTACTGTTCGCCTGAGGATTTCGAATCAGCAGATTAGGAGAAAAATCCTAGTGAGACTGAAACTTCCCCGTTCCGGTCATTCGGATCGTCAAAGGCTTCAAAGTTCCTGACAGAGAGTTTGGGGTCTTCGAAAATTTTTTCAACTGTCTATAATAAAAAAAGACATTACAAAATCTTATTCATCCACGATTCCACTAGGTTCTATTATGCTCTTGCCCGTGCCTTTTGTAGTGTCGTCCTCCTTTTTAAAATCACCTTGAGACATAACCACGATCTATAATGAATATTAATATGTTACAAAGTAAAAAATATTCTCTTACATGCTACACACAAAGTGGGGGCAACTTTTCACCCCCTCTTTTTTGACTCATTGGAACCTAAATGATTTGTATTTTTGACAATAGCATGTTTTTTCAATAATACTTTTTTTCGTGAACAAGCGCAATAAAAAATAAATCGGAGCAGGGTTAAAATTTGATAATATTTTCTAAAAATAACGAAATTTTTTGTTTTAATCAGTCGTAATCTTAGTCACTTTCCCACATTCTGGGATCGAGCATATCTTCGTTGTAGAGATTATTGTCCTCAAATACCCACTAATGAATTCCCTCTGTTTATGTGAGCCACCTTTTGTTATGTCTCTAAAACTTGCTAAGTTTGATATTCTACGCCAGCTCGATATCATCAGTTTATCTCAAAAGAGTAAGAACATCGTCATTTATCTGTCGAACTCCTTCATTGGGATCATCGATCAGTTATATGATCCTGAGGAGCACCTATCCTTCGCTAAGAATCCTTTCCATTCCTATCCCATTGAATAAAAAGGCATAAATGGTGTGGAGTAGTTGTCCAAGAAACTAGGGATCATACTATTTGGCGAGAAAGAGAGAAAGGATGGGCTAGAACAGCTCTAAATTTATTTCATTTATTCGTTACTTTAGATTAGGGATGCGCACTCAGCTTCATGGCAAATCGTACCGACCAGCATGATTACTTGTAACAGCAAATCGTCATCAATGACGCCGCTGATCATCGTATTGGAAAGGTACTCTATGAATTTGGGGTTGTTTAACAAAAGATCCGTCCAACTTTTGCCTATTTTGGAATGGTTCATTATTCCTAGCACTTAGAGACTCATTTCTTCATTTTTAGTCTTTATCATCGCCATTTTCAGTAGTCTCTATTTTATGAAAGTCTTGAATAAAAGCATTGTTTACTTTCATATTTTCGTGAATAGCCTAATTTCTCGAAGATTTTAGGATACTCTTGCAGAGTTTGAGCATCGTTGGATCCTAGCTTTTGATAGCTCTGTCTATAATTTTATGGAAGTCTTCCTCAGAAACATGTTCAACGTTCCTATCGTTTGCTGTGAGATTTATTGCGAGCGCTAGCAGCTCAATTGCACCTACATTTGGATGGGGAAATAGAATCAATTTCAAAACGTAATCCATGCAATTAGTATATGCGAGGGTATATCTGATCCCAACGTCGGTTGAAAGCATATATATTATGTTCAAAGCCACCATGCGATTGTGAGAGTCTTCAGCTATCAAATTGACAAATTTCGGTATCAGAGAGGATTTCTATATCATATCTCGAGCATTCTTGTCGAATGATAAGTTATAGTAAATGTGTAAGGCCGAATTAAGCAGTACGTCATTTTCACAAGTAAAAAATCTTTATAACTTCTCTACAATGCCTTTCACTATCTATATTACGTTTATTTTTACCATATCGTCTTTGTACTCGGCAATAATTGATAACTTTCGGATAAATATAAGGGTTATTATCAAAAGATGAAAGTCGTTTCTTTACAAACACCGACATAAAACCCCCACAATGCCAGCTTTTTTCATTTTCTTTTCAGTTTGAAAATTTTCACTCATGTTTAGTAAGATATTGAGGCAAATAAAAAAGAGTTTGTCCTGTTTCCAAATGAGAATATTTAGCTTTTTAAGCTGAGCTTTTGCGCTTAGTCGATCTTTCTCTTAGTTTTTCCTCCACAGTTCAATATATTAGCTGTACAGCAAATCAAATCTCGATATTTGGTTTTATAAAACTTACAGAATGGCTTTTCCAATCTGGTTAGTCGTGAGATATTCCTGAAACTGGCGATAGTTAGAGAGAATGTAGAAAATCGAAAGGATATACACACTCAGGTCGATGTTGCGTTTATGATTTTCGTTCAATGTTCGAGCTAAAAGTGGTAAAAGTGATTCTGCGTTAAAAATATCTTACCATGTTCCAGGAGTGCTTCCAGGTTGTGAAAATCTTGGAAAAGTTCTAGGATGTTCTTTGTCGCTTGTAGCTTTGGATCCAATTATTAGTCATAGTAAACGCCGATGTAGTCGTCGAGGCGGTTCATAGTTGCAGGGCCCTTCATTTTCTTTATAATTCAAATCAATATAAATCAAACAAAAACAGGTTTGTCAACAATTTCTGATTTACAGTTCTTCTTTTTGAAATATCATTTAAAAAGTCCTGAAAAAAGCCCTCCACTTTTCTTTTTAGCCTTTTTTTGGAAGTTTTATTAAATGACTTCGATTTAATTTCGTGTAAAATCGAGTATTCTTAAGAGTATCCTGAGATTCTCCATAAACTGTTATTTGTTTCTGTGTTATTCAAAAAAAATACTATGCTAGTAAGTTGTCAACAAGTCTTATGACAACGTTTTTGAGTGTCTTTGCTGAACTTGCATTTTCGAGTTACACATTTTTTTTGTGGAGTTCATCTCTTTAAATAGTAGCACATTAGTATCTCTGCTACAAAATATCATATTGCTCTTGCAATTCATTGAGTTATTACTTGAGCTGTTTATTAGTCCTATTGATTTGTGAAGCGTTGGCATTGAGTTTCTCGGATCTGTTGGTCTACTTCAATTATTAAGCAGGGTCAGTGTAGATTCTCCGATCAAAAACAAACTATTTTGTGAAGCTTATTGAACTGGGACTACTCAGAGTATTGGGTTTTCCCTCGACTTCAGATATATCCAAGTTCAAGTTTTTTCTAGGTCTTGGTTTTCTCAATTAATCGTATTGTCTTTTGATATCATCGAAATAAGACACATCAGGCTCCTCAGGATCGTTGTCAAGTAATTTTTGAAGGATCTACTTAACCCGATCCACTTCCTTCTCTTTTTCAATAATTATTGCTTTATCATGCTCGGATTAAGAGCTGCTCTCCTGAACTAAGTTCTATGCTGCAGAATTATTCTGGGATGAGTACCCGAAACAGTGTTTGGAACTATGCTTGCCCAGAGTTGGAGTGTCTTTTTCGTCCTACTTGCTAAACGAGGCAAATCTCTATCTATACAGCTTTTAGGGACTTTAGTAATACTCTTTTTATTTTTTCTTATGTAGTTAGTATTCGTCCTATTTTTAGTTCAACAGCAATTCCTAATTTTCCTGTGAAACACAATTTTCACAGAAGTGCCTCTAAACCTAAATCTTAAATTCCTGTATTGATTCTTTCCATTTTTAAATTTAGTTAGTCGTTGTTATCTTTAAATCTTATAGTTTGTTATGTATGGAGTTGGCTTGCAGCTTGGTTTTAAAGAGTTCATTAGTAATATTGTCTACCTTCTCTTTTTTGTGTTGAAAAAAAAGAGCGAGGGACTTATGAATATCAGCAGAGGCTATTTCGTATTGCTTCATTTCCGTTTTGAGGTGTGAAATTTAGGCTTTTAGGAAGGATAAAATGGGGGTAATTTTCATGATTTAATTTTTTACTGAGTTCATTTTTTGTCGATTCACCGGTTATGCACACTTTACTTTTTATTTAACGGCATGCTTTAACTTGCTGACTTCTTTTTAGGGCTCGGTCTGTGACTCACCATCTTTTATCTACACTTGCTTACCTTCTTCAATTGTAGGCACAGAACTTTCCATATTTTTGGAAAAATACGTAGCTTTGAGCCTTTATTGCAATTCATTCACGTATTATCTCAAATTGCTAACGGTTTAAGATTACCTTGCACTCATTCTTTACTTAAAATTAACTATTTTCCTCGTAGTTTAAACTTAAATAAGCTTGTTCTCGGAAAAACAAGTTTCCTTCAATTCCAGCATATGTAGTTTGAGCACTCGAACAGCTTCAACGGTTTTCAAGAGCTTTTCTTTCCCAACAGAGTGTCCTTTATTTTGATACTTGAAATTCAACTACTAAACCTTCTCGTCTAGTAGATTATTGACTTTCATGCTTAGTGTCCTATTTTACTCACTGAGTTTCTTATTTTCGAATATGAACTTTTTAATTTATTCCTAAAAAGAACGCATTTGCGAGTCTTTTTAGACAATCGAAATTCTAAGATCAGATACAGTTTTTTCCACTTCTCTCTGACTAGTGATCATGGATGTTAATTTAGTTACCTCGATCTCCCTCTCCTTCAGACGCTGGTGTTTATCGGCCAGTTCAGACTCGTGCTCTTTTCTTTTTTGCTCAGAAACATTGATTTCAAAGTTCAACTTCTCATTATTTGTTTGCAGCTAAGCAATTTTGATCTAGCTCTTTTCAACCATACATTCAAACTATCTCAAGGACGTCTAGATATCGTTCAGATTTTTTTTGTACTTTAACTATTCCTATTCTTTCTTCAATAGTTAGCCTGTCTTGTCCTTGAGTTATATATTTTGCTCCTCAACCTTTTTTCTCAGAATTTACAAGTCCTTGCTGTTATCAGAGTTGACTTTTCTAAGACTCTTCACGGTTTGTTTGAGTTACTCATTTTTTGTTGTTAACTAAGCTGTCTGCTAAAGTATATCTTGATTGCTGTGAACAAGTTAGTCTTCCTTTTCTAGAATCAACTTTTCGATACTTTCTTTGTGTTTTTTCTTAATTTGAGTCATTTAATCCCTCAATTGCACCAAATTTGCGTTGCATTCGTCTCTCTGTGATGTAATTCCTTTGTTCACGGTTTTCAATTGTTTGTTTTTGCTGATTAAATTCTCAACATTGTATTCGAACTATTTAAGCAACACTTCTCTTGACTTAAGTTCAGTCTGATACCAAGCAACATATTTCTGTGCAGAATCTTTTTCTTCAGTAAGAGTAACAATTTTGACGGTTATATTATCAGGACTACTGCCCTCCTCAATTGCTAGATTCTTGCATATCAGTCTTAAATATGATTATAACTCCTGAATTTTAAAAGTTTGCTGACTTTTTGATTCTTAGTAGTTCTTAACTGTTTTTTCCATTTATGTTTACAGTTAAACTATCTTATCAGTTAGTTATCTGATGTTATTTTCCAACTTTGTGATGGTGTTGTCCCTCTCTTTCAGTTTCTCTTTTTATTACTTTTCCTGAGTGAGATGGTCTTGCTTGAGCTATTGGAGTTGGCCCTAAAACTTTCCAATAATTTCATTAGCTTTGATGAACATTAGCCTGTTCTACTCCGCCTCACTCTATATTTACATGACCTTCCCATCTAGGTTTAGCAGTATCTGGTGTAAATCCCTCACTTAAACAATCTCGCAATTCCATGTCAACTCTTTTTACTTGTTCCTCCAATTGTCTCTCAGCATTTTCAAGTCCTGCCTCAAATATTGTGAATTGACCCTTTAAACATAAACACTTTTTTCCAGTCTGTCAATTTTCTAGTTCAGAGCGGTAATTTGGGAAAGATTAGTACTCTTTAGTTACTCTTCCTTTAATTCGTAGTGCTACCTGATTTCTCCGCATTTTTTCTCGTGCTATTGGTATATTCTGTTATTGGACGTCTGCAACTATAGGATTCTGAATGTACATTAGTTCAGACAATTGAATTTGCTGTTCTTGTTCTTTATCTATTCCATTAGACTTTCCAAATTTTACACATCTAAAGCATTCATCACTTAGCATAACGCATTTTCATACTAAAAGTACTGCTAGCTCATATTTACCATCTTTTGAACTTCTCTTGAAAGTTTTGAAACTCTGGACTAACTTACCTTTTTTTATTCGCTCTCCTCAGCTGTCAGAAAAATTCCCTTTGCTTCTAACTACTTCCCAGTTTCTTAATTCGGGTCTTACAAAAAAGCAC
Source organism: Longipedia americana (assembly GCA_028571025.1). Lineage (NCBI taxonomy): Eukaryota > Metazoa > Arthropoda > Copepoda > Polyarthra > Longipediidae > Longipedia > Longipedia americana. The sequence continues at coordinate 20,588 of JAOWAT010155547.1, forward strand.
ACACTGCTAGCCTTAAGCTGTGAAACTTTTCTTTGATTTCGATGAGTTTCCTCTTCTAATTTAAATAATCTTAGTTAGCACTGTAAAATTTTTCACGATAATCCACTGTCTCGTCAAAATTCAATCTAGTTTGAACGGGTGTGATCGATGCACTTCGAAGCTTGTTCACACTTCTTGTTTTTTTGATGGAGGTGCTTCCATAATCAACGATAGTTTTGTTATTTTTTCTGCGCTAATGAGGAAGATTCTCCATCATTTATCTTGAAATTTACTGCTTAATTAGCTCCAGCCTCGTACTAATTTTATCCGAAAGAGGAACAATCTGCTGACTTGAAATAAAGATCTTGTTTTCGACTACTCGTGACCCATCATTTTTTTTAGGAGTCCTTTTGCGATTCGTTGAGTTAGAGCGCATTCAAATATAATATTTACTCTTAGTCACACAGAAAAAAGACGGATTTTTAATTGTATTCAAAAGTTCTAATTCTCATTAGGTTTAAAGATAGTCCATTTTTGTGTTTTCTACGATAAAAAACGAATTTTATATTTTATTGCGACAATAGACTGAAAAGTATGCATACTTATCCTTTAAGTATGCATTTGTTATTATAAGTATGGGAAATTGCGCAGGAGACTCAGTCACCGAAAAAACCATAATTCTGCACCTTAAAAGGACCAAGATAACTCTGCAAGCAGAACAGTAAAGAACTAAAAACTAAGGAATTCTGCAGGAGAAACTTTTGATCAAATAAATTATGAAATAAAAGAAAAACCGCAACAAGCATATGTAGTAAAGTATACTACAGCAAATAGTCTTTATTTGCAACAAAGTTCTAAGTAACTTGCCCATTTATTCAGTTTACTCGATCGCCTTCCACGATATCGTCAAAATATTGGACTATGAGCATTTCCTCAAAGATTATGAAAAAATGTAGGGCATAATCCCAAATCTCAGAAACCTACTTTTCGTTACTTCTATCCTTGGGGATTAGTGTTTGATGAAACTCAGCAAAATGCTCTGCAGCAATTATCCCAAACTGAAGGAATTTGAGGTATTATTATGCTTATTTAGCTTTAATAAGTTAACGACCCTATCGAAAAGCATCATAAAGCAACCACATCGGTTACACGACAAATGATCACCGATTATGTTTTCAAACTTTGCAGCCAATAAGACTCCGTAACTGTAGATAAGATAAACTAAGCTGGGCACGGATTTAAATACGGAAGTTGATATTTATCAAATATTATTGTCAAATTACTTTGTCTTAAATATCATTCTATCATTCTTGTGCTGTAGTTGAGTGTAGGAGTGAATCTATATTTGGAGTGAGACTGCTTTGGTTTCTATCGGTAATAACTTTTTATTTTGTTGGAGTCGGCCTTAGTTTTTTTGAGTGCTAAATTTTTACATTTGGGTTTTTGGTCCACCTTTATTGACGCCCATTGGTCAATGCTATCTCTTGTATCTGGCTAAGTTGATTTATCGTCTTTAGTGTGCCAAGAAACTTGCTTTTGCTTGGCTAATAATGTCTGAGTTTCACAATCCGACCGATTAAGAAGGGAAACCATGATTTTCAGTCTTTTTATTTACAAGGAATCCTTATCCTTTCTCTACCTAAGCTTTTGAACCTTCTATCTGTAGCGCTATATCGCGAAATCTTTCTTTTCAGTCAGTTTTTTCATTTTCTCGTAGTTTGACTCCATTTCCCTGAGTCTCTACTCAATGTGGGAAAATTCTTTGAAGTTCTTGCGCTGAGTAAGCGAGAGATCACATTTTCTGGGACTGGATATATCAGTGATTTTATCATCTGACCCTTGTGGCCGATGCTGCCGAGTAACTTTTGGGGTGTATACATTTGGATAGAAAAAGTTATTTTACATGAGGTTTAAAAT
>JAOWAT010156658.1:0-22441 GCA_028571025.1 Longipedia americana
GTATTTCCTGGTTTTACGATTTTTCCTCAGTTTCGCGAAAAATTTTGGCTCTCAGTTTTGAAACTTTTTGTAAAAAAGCCTGGAACAAAGGCACAAGTACAAATGAGATAGTTAAGATGAAAACAGCTCTTCATATTTTTTGTGAAGAAGATATTTCTAATATCAGAGGTATAAGCGTGAAGATAAAGTCAATTTTAATGAAAATTAATGTTTTATTTCAGTTTATCACTTTTGAAAAGATTTGTTAATAGCCATAGTAGGAATGTTAGTTTACAATTTTAAAGCTGATACAGTTAGCTTGACTTTTGATTTGTCCAATTTCAAATAATTTTTATGGTACAAGTACTGCTCTTTTTCTGGATATTAATTATTATTCAAGGTATGTACCATTTTCATTTGATTTTGAAATTGTACACTCAAAGACGATCTGAAATTAACAAACATGATAATATTTTTAGAACCATTTTCAATTAAAAGTATTATTCTAAATGAAGTAGATTAATATTATTATTTTGGCATGCAAGTGAAAAAATCAAAAGGCAATCATTTCTATTACAAATTTTACAATATTTTAACGGCTTGATTATGTTGAATCTATCTTCATTTATTTTTAAATTTGTTAAAAACATGAATGTAAAAGAAAAATAAATAGGAAATTACATGATATCATTTTAGAACTTTGTTAGAGATTTTCATATCCTTTCTAATATTTGTGCTCAAACAATGATGCATTTCTATACTTCTGTCCAGATCAATTCATTGTGAAATGGCATAATTACTCATGAGATAAAAGTATACAATTTTTCATGTTGGCAATATTTTGAATTTATAGTGGATTAGATTTTATACATTGTCAATCTAAATGAATGTACATTTTTTATCTCTTTTGTAACTAAGCTAAGAAATCGGTTTACCAGTATATTTTTCAATAAACGTAAAAAATGGTTGCTAATATCTGCAGCAATAATTTTGATTCTATCATGTAAAAAAGGATATTTCTGATTTTCATTACTGGCATATATTATTTGAATCTTACATACAATGTCACGTTTCACTGGTTGATTTGAAAAATCAGAATTTAACATACTTTTCTACTCTAAATCTTTGAAACTACTCTACTTTTAAAATGAAAGAAATAACATTTCAGTGACATCTTTCTACTTCTTAGGTACAATATTCACCAAGTTAGTGACCGAGCCATTTGTACCTGCAGTAGAAACCTGCTTCCAAGATGATGTTCTCTGCTGCAATGATGAAGATGTCATTGATTGTTGTTTTGATTCGATTCTAGTTTCAGATTTTGCTGATCGAGCCTTAAAGCCAAATGCCTCTGGTGACTTTTGCTTTGGACGGCTCATTCTTGATGCTGCTACTTTACTTTGTGCTGCTTTATTAACACTGTCAATGATTTGTCCTGGGACTGGACTAGCTCTGACATCAGGGTTTAGATCATCCCTGCCCTCGGAAGAAGCTCTTGCCAGTAAAGTCATCTTCTTATTGCTTACATGGCCAGTATGAATACTTCCAAAACCTACCCTGCGAGCTGTCACTTGGGGTTTAATACCACCATATGATGCAAAGAATTTCTGTTCTACACTTCTCATAGAAGCAGTTCTTGCTATGATTGGTGGGTATTCTTCCTGCTTTTCCATTGTAACTAGCTCACTGATTTGACCATATTGCTGTTCTTGTTGAATGTCCATGGAAAATTTCTGTTTCTCCTCCACATGTTTCTTCTTTTCTTGCCATTGTTGCAACCTTGCTTCTTGCTCTTGTTTTCTTTGCTGATCTTGTTGAAGTAACATTTCTTGTTTCTTCAATTCTTCTCTCCTGATTCTCTCTTTTTCTTGATGTTCTTGCCTTTGCTTCTGAAGAATTTCTTGATTTTTTCTTTCGAGGTCCATTCTTGCCTCAGTTTCCTTTTGAATCATTTCTGCCCTCTTTCTGCTTTCTTCTAGATACCTTTCCATCATTCTCTTTGATTCTTCTTGAATTCTTTCAACTTCTCTTTGTGCCATGGCATCTCTATCAGCAACAATTTCCTGATAGCTTTTTGAGGATGAATCTACCACTGCATCTGATTTCTTCATAACAAAGTCCTCTCTTCTTTTGAGTGCTTCCTGTTTTCTTTGTTGCCCGCTGAATTGAACTTGTGAAAATGAAGCTTTCTTGGTTTCAAATTTTTCTGCTTTGATTGCTTGTACTGATACTGTTCTTTGTGGACTTTCAGAAACTCTTCTTTGAGGTGGTGGAGTTTGTGAAACTCTAACTGGAGGTTGTGGACTTTGCGTAACTCTTCTTTGTGGTTGTGGACTTTGAGAAACAGCCTTATGAGTTGTAGTGAATTTTGTTTCCGTCACCTTCTTTGTGTCTTTATCCTTTTGAAAGAATTTGCTCACCAGTTCTATTTGTTTATCTTTCTTTGTTTGAGCCATGGAAGGACCAAATCCATCTGTGAAATGATGCTTTGCATATTGCTGTACCTTTCCATAAATGGGTGCAACCATCTCTTGAAGGTCTGCCTTTGCTGAATGTTTATAGTGATGACTCAACTCAATTTCATATCTTGGTCCAAGTGGCCTAGATCTACGGTCTTGCATATATGGATGAGTAATGGGATGCTTAAAATGATGTTTATGATCAACTTGTCTTACAGGACCAGCTGTCTCAATCAATGAAGTATTAACATTGAAGTCCTTTTGATAATGATGTTTAGGTTCTATATGATAAACTGGACCTGAAAGCTCTTTCTTTTCAATTGCTGCATGGAAATCTGCTCCATAATGACTTTTGTTTTCAACCTCATAAACAGGACCAATCAATGCTTTTTGGTCAATGTTAACATTGAAATCTTTTTCATAATGATGATGGAAGTCTGCATTGTAGACTGGTCCTATCAATTTCTTTTGATCAATACTGACATGGAAATCTGCACCATAATGACTTTTACCCTCGACATCATAAACAGGGCCAAACATATTCTTCTGATCAATATTAGTATGGAAGTCAGCCCCATAATGACTTTGGTTCAATACGTCATATACAGGTCCAATCAAAGTTCTCTGATCTATTGGATTACTAAAGTCTTTCTGATAATGATGTCTGTTATCAATGTTATACACTGGACCATTCAGATTCTTTAAGTCAATAATATGGGACAATATGTGATTAAAGTGATGGGCATTATCTACATTATAAACAGGTCCCACAAGTTCCTTAAGATCAATGATGTTTTTCATTACTTCACTGTAGTGATGTTGACTTTGAATGTTGTAGACCGGTCCAGTTAAGGCTTTTAAATCACTGATATGTTTATAAATCTCATTGAACTTATGTTTACTCTGAACTTCATAAACAGGCCCTGTTAAACTTTTCAGATCTACCAAATGTTTTTGAATTTCAGCAAAGTGATGATCTCTGTCAATAATATAAACAGGTCCATTTAACGCTTTCAAATCACTCATGTGTTTCCTTATCTCCCTGTACTGATGTGTGTTCTCAATATCATAAACCGGACCAACCAAATTTTTGAAGTCTGTAATATGTTTTTCAATCTCGGTGAAATGGTGTGCTCTGCTAATATCATATACTGGTCCTGTAAGTGTTTTTAGGTCTGCAAGTTTACCTTCAATATACTGGAAGTGATGATCTCTATCAATAGTATAGACTGGACCTACTAATGTTTTAAGATCTACTAATTTCTTTTCCACTTCAATGAATCGATGATCTCTATCAATTTGATAAACAGGTCCGTTTAATGTTTTCAAGTCAGCTATGATGTTCAGTACTTCATTGAACTGATGTTTATTTGGTATATGATATACTGGGCCAACTAATGTTGATAGATCTATAATATGCTTTTCAATTTCTCCGAAGTGATGAGCTCTGTCTATCTCATAAACAGGTCCATTCAGATTCTTCAGATCTGCAATGTGTTTATTTATTTCAGCAAAGTGATGGGTATTGTCAATATGATATACAGGCCCAGCAAGTGTCTTTACAGAATCCAAGTATTTCTGAATTTCATTGAATCTGTGATCTCTGTATACTTCATATACAGGACCAGCCAAAGCAGTACCAGGATGAACATGCTTGGCCCACTCTGCATACATATGAGCATTGTCAATGTCATATACAGGATAAGTGAGATTTTGGATTCCAGAAACATGTTTCTCAATTTCTCTGAAATGGTGGACCCTATCTATATCATAAACCGGACCATGTAAGCTCTTTAAATCTGCAAGATGTTTATCAATTTCAGCAAAGTGATGATCTCTTTCAATATGATAGACTGGACCTTGTAAGTTCTTAAGGTCAAATTCTTTTCCTTCCACTTCCATGTATGCATGTGCACTGTCAATATGATATACGGGGCCAACAAGGTTTTTCAGATCAAAAATACGTTTTTCAACTTCTTGGAAGCAGTGATTGCTCTCAATGTTGTAAACAGGTCCTTGTAGTGTCCTTAAATCTGCAATATATTTGTATAAATCTGCAAATTTATGGTCATGTAAAACATTATACACTGGCCCAGCTAATGTTTTCAGATCTGCTAAACGTTTGTCTATTTCAGCAAAATGATGTTCTCTGTCAATCATATAAACAGGTCCAGCAAGATTTTTCAAATTTGGATCAAAAGCTCTTGATTCACCATAAACATGATCTCTAAAGATATCATAAACTGGATAAGTCAAATTCTGTATTCCTGAAATATGTTTCTCAATCTCAGTAAAGTGATGCATTCTGTCAATATCATAAACAGGTCCATGCAGTGCCTTCAAATCAGCAAGATGCTTATCAATTTCAGTGAAATGATGGTCTCTTTCAATATGATAAACAGGCCCTTGCAAATTCTTTAAATCAAATTCTTTCCCTTCAACCTCCATATATGCATGAGCATTATCAATGTGATATACTGGTCCTACCAAATTTTTCAAGTCAAAGATTCTTTTCTCAACTTCTTGGAAGCAATGGTTACTTTCAATGTTATAAACAGGACCTTGTAATGTTTTCAAATCAGCAATGTATTGATATATGTCCGAAAATTGATGATCATGCAATACATTATATACAGGACCTGCTAAGGATTTTAGATCAGCAATATGTTTGTCAATTTCAGCAAAATGGTGCTCCCTGTCAATATGATACACAGGTCCAGCCAAATTTTTCAAATTTGGATCAAACGCGTTTGATTCGCCATAAGCATGTTGTCTATCAATGTGATAGACAGGGTATGTCAAATTTTGTAAATCAAACATGTGTTTCTCAATTTCTCCAAAATGATGAGCACGGTCTATTTCATAAACTGGGCCTTGCAAGGTCCGCAAATCTGCCAAGTGTTTGTCTATCTCTGTAAAATGATGTTCTCTTTCAATGTGATACACAGGTCCCTGTAAGTCCTTCAAATCATACATATTTGGAGGGATTTCTCCGTACATATGTTCCCTGTCAATTTTGTAAACTGGACCTGTCAGATTCTTAAGGTCAATAAGCCTTCTTTCAATTTCTTGAAAGTGATGATTACTCTCAATGTTGTAAACTGGGCCTTGCAAGCTCTTCAAATCTGCAATGTGTGAAAATGCATCTTTGAAATTATGAGCATGAAGCACATCATAAACAGGTCCTGCCAATGTTCTCAAATCAGCTAAATGTTTCTGAATCTCATTGAAATGGTGTCCTCTTTGAATGTCATAAACAGGTCCCACAAGAGCTTTTAAGTTTGGATCAAATGGATTGCTCTCGCCATATTGATGTTCTCTATCGATATGATACACAGGATAGGTCAAGTTTTGAATATTTGCCATATGCTTCTCAATTTCTCGGAAGTGATGAAGTCTGTCAATTTCATACACTGGACCAGTTAATGATTTCAAATCAGCAATATGTTTATCAATTTCTGCAAAATGATGATCTCTATCAATGTGATATACAGGCCCAGTCAAATTTTTCAAGTCATAATCTTTTGCTTCAACTGGTCCATATTGATGGTCTCTGTCAATTTTATATACTGGGCCAGCTAGATTTTTGAGGTCAAATATTTTTCTTTCAACTTCTTGGAATTGATGGTTGCTTTCAATGTTGTAAACTGGTCCCTGTAAAGTTTTAAGATCAGCAAGGCAACTGAAGACATCTTTGAAGTTATGATCATGGAGGACATCATAAACAGGGCCAGCCAAAGCTTTTAGGTTAGCCATGTGTCTTTCTATCTCAGCAAAGTGATGGGCTCTTTCAATCAAATAAACAGGACCTGTCAATGCCTTTAGATCAGGTGCGATTGTTTCAAGCTGTCCATACTTGTGATCTCTATCAATGTGGTAAACTGGATAATTTAATGCTTGAATACCTACAACATGCTTTTCAATTTCAGTGAAATGATGAAGCCTGTCAATGTCATAAACAGGACCTGTAAGATTTTTCAAGTCAGCCATATGTTTATCAATTTCACTGAAGTGATGATCTCTGTCAATGTGATAAACAGGTCCTGTCAAACTTTTCAAATCAATCTCTTTTAATTCCAATGGCCCATAGTTGTGCTCTCTATCTATTTTGTAAACTGGACCTGCCAAGTTCTTCAAATCAAATATACGCTTTTCAATCTCTTGAAATTGATGTGTGCTATCAATGTTGTAAACTGGTCCTTGCAATGTCTTCAGATCTGCAATATATTTGTATATATCCCTGAACTGGTGATCATGAAGTACATTATACACTGGACCAGCAAGAGCCTTCAAGTCTGCAACATGTTTTTCAATTTCAGCAAAATGATGATCCCGCTCAATGTTGTACACTGGACCCAACAAGGGCTTCAAGTTTGGATCAAACTTATTGAATTCTGCAAATTGATGCTCTCTATCAATTTGGTAGACTGGATATGTTAGATCTTGAATACCAGACACATGTTTTGCAATTTCATTGAAATGATGCATTCTGTCAATATCATAAACAGGCCCAGCTAAGTTCTTCAAATCAGATATATGCTTGTCAATTTCATTAAAATGATGTTGTCTTTCTATTTCATAAACAGGTCCTACCAAGTTTTTCAGATCATATTCCTTGGCATCAACGGGTCCATATTGATGTTCCCTATCAATTTTGAAGATTGGAGTAGTTAAAGACTTCAAGTCAATAATCTTCCTTTCCATTTCTTGGAAGTTATGATCACTGTGGATGTTATAGACTGGTCCTTGCAATGTTTTCAGATCAGAAATATGACTGAAGATATCTCTGAAATTATGATTATGTAACACATCATACACTGGACCTGCTAGATATCTAAGATCTGCAATGTGCTTCATAATTTCATTAAAGTGATGATCTCTCTGAATGTCATAGACTGGACCAGCTAGATTCTTAAGATTAGGATCAAAGGGATTTACTTCACCATATTGATGTGCATGGTGTATATCATACACAGGATATGTAAGATTTTTTATTCCTGCAACATGTTTCTCAATCTCACCAAAATGATGGAATCTGTCAATATCGTAAACTGGGCCAGCTAATGTCTTCAGGTCTGAAATGTGTTTGTAGATTTCATCAAAGTGATGATCTCTGTCAATATTGTAAACAGGCCCTGTGAGGTTCTTTAAATCATAATCTTTCAGGTCAATTGGTCCATATTGATGCTCTCTATCAATCTTATAAACTGGACCAGCGAGATTTTTCAAGTCAAAAAGTCTTTTTTCAATTTCTTGGAAATGGTGATTACTCTCAATATTGTATACAGGACCTTGAAGTGTTTTCAAATCTGCGATGTGTTTGAATATGTCTGTAAACTGATGAGGATGTAATACATCATAAACTGGACCAACCAGATTTTTGATTCCAGATATGTGCTTCTCAATTTCAGCAAAACAATGCTTGCTGTCAATATCATACACAGGGCCAACCAGTGGCTTCAGATTAGGATTGTATTTGTTGTATTCACCAAATTTATGTTCCCTATCAATTTGATACACAGGATAATTTAGATCTTGCAAACCAGACACATGTTTTTCAATTTCAGCAAAGCAATGTGCTCTGTCAATCATATACACAGGACCTGTCAATGTTTTGAGGGTGGCCATATGTTTGTCAATTTCAGCAAAGTGATGGTCTCTTTCAATGTGATAGACTGGTCCAGTAAGATTTTTCAAATCGGCATCTCTTCCATCAACTCCTTCGTACAAATGTGCTCTGTCAATTTTGTAAACAGGCCCAGCTAAATTTTTGAGGTCAATTATTTTCTTCTCAATTTCTTGATAGTGATGATTACTTTCAATATTGTATACAGGGCCTTGTAAAGTCTTAAGGTCAGCAATATGTTGGAAAATGTCTTTAAAGTTATGATCATGCAAAACATTGTATACTGGTCCAGCCAAAGCCTTCAGTCCTTCAAGTCTCTTCTCTATTTCATTGAAATGGTGCATGCGTTCAATGTGGTAAACAGGACCAGTAAGATTCTTAAGGTCAGCCATATATTTTGAATATTCAGCATATTGATGTTCTCTGAATATATCATATACAGGATATGACAGATTTTGAATTCCAGAAACGTGCTTTTCAATTTCACCAAAATGATGTAACCTGTCAATATCATAAACTGGTCCAGCAAGATTTTTGATTGCAATCATATGTTTGTCAATTTCAGAAAAGTGATGCTTTCTATCAATGTTATATACAGGACCAGCTAAATTCTTAACATCATAATCTTGGCCTGGCACACCTTCAAAGACATGTGCCCTATCAATTTTATAAACAGGTCCAGACAGGTTTTTAAGATCAAATATTCTTTGCTCAACCTCTTGGAAATGATGATTGCTTTGAATATCATACACAGGACCTTGAAGAGTCTTAAGATCTGCAATATGGGCAAATATTTCTGCAAAATTGTGCTGATTTGGGATATTATAGACTGGACCTGTCAATGTCTTTAGGTCCAAAAGTCTTTTCTCAATCTCAGCAAAGTGATGATCACTTTCAATGTGATAGACAGGGCCTGTTAATGGTTTTAAATCTGGTGTGTACTTGTTCCATTCCCCAAACTTGTGCTCTCTATTAATATCATAGACAGGGTAGCTTAATTGTTGGATTCCTGTTACATGTTTAGCAATCTCAGCAAAGTGATGTTGTCTGTCAATATCATATACTGGGCCAGTCAAGTCTTTCAAGGTTGCAAGATGCTTTTCAATTTCTCCAAAATGATGATCACGTTGAATTTCATAAACCGGACCAGTCAAGGCTTTAATATCAGAAGGAATAGTTTCTGAACCTTCAAACTGGTGTCCACGGTCAATCTTGTACACAGGACCAGTAAGATTTTTAAGGTCTGCAACATGTTTCTCAATTTCTTGATAGTGATGAGCACTTTCAACATGATAAACAGGCCCTTGAAGTGATTTCAAGTCTGATAGATGAGAGAATATTTCTTTGAATTTATGCGCATGATCAACATTATAGACTGGTCCAGCTAATTCCTTCAATGCCATCACTCTTTCTGCAATTTCATTGAAATGATGGAATCTGTCAATATCATAAACAGGGCCAGCCAAAGATTTTAATTTTGCCATGAAAGTTTCAAATTCTGCATAATGATGAGAATTGTCAATGTGATAGACTGGTCCCTGCAATGCTTTTAGGTCAAAGATATGCTTTTCAATTTCACCAAAATGATGATCCCTATCAATTTCATAAACTGGACCATTTAATGTTTTCAAATCTGACATATGTTTATCAATTTCAGCAAAGTGATGCTCTCTTTCAATATCATAAACTGGTCCAGTCATTTGTTTGATATCATACGGATTGACAGGCACTTCTGAATATTTATGATCTTTGTCTATTTTATATACTGGTCCGATTAGAGACTTCAAATCAGCAACCTTTTGCTCAATATCTTTGAAGCTATGATGGCTTTCAATATTATAGACTGGACCTTGAAGAGTTTTCAGATCATGAACATTGGTCAACAATTCTCTAAATTTGTGAGCATGTTGAATGTCATAAACTGGGCCTGTTAAAGTTTTCAGATCTGCCAATTTAGAAAATACTTCTCTGAAATTATGCTCATGTAGCACATTGTAAACTGGTCCTTTCAGATCTTGAAGTAACTGGACATGTTTTTCAATTTCTTGGAAGTGATGATCTCTATCTATGTGATACACTGGTCCTTGTAGAGACTTCAGGTCAGATATATGAGATAAGATGGTATCAAAATGATGTCCTCTCTCAATATCATATACCGGCCCTTGAAGATCTTTTAAGGATTGGACATGTTTTTCAATGATATTAAAATGATGATTTTTATCTATATTATAAACAGGTCCTTGTAGTGTCTTCAGATCACTAATATGAGATAGAATTTCAGCAAATCTATGATCTCTTTCAATATTATATACTGGACCAGCAAGATCTTTCAGAGTATCAACTTGCTTCAGTATCTCTCTATATTTATGTTCATGATCCACATTGTAAACAGGTCCAACTAGTTTCTTTAATTCTGTCACATGGCCCATGATTTCACTGAAATGATGATCTCTATCAATTTTGTATACAGGACCCTTTAAGTCTTTTAATGTTTCCATGTGTTTCAATATTTCAGTACAATGATGAACATTATCAATTTGATATACAGGACCTTGGAGAGTCTGCAAGTCTTGAACATGCTTTTGAATTTCATTGAAATGGTGTTCTCTATCAATGACATAAACCGGACCCTCAAGCTTTTGCAACTTGTGAACATTTTTCAAAATTTCTGAGAAGTGATGATTTACATCAACTGGAGTGTAGACAGGACCTTGTAACATTTCTAGTCTGTCTGCATGCTTTGAAATCTCATTGAAATGATGTGCTCCATCAATATTATATACAGGTCCAACAAGATCTGGAATTGATTTGAGGTAATCTATGACTTCGGCATATTGATGCTTTCTGTCAATGTGATAAACTGGCCCTTGCAAGTCTTTTAATCCACTGACATGTTTCATTATTTCACTATAATGATGATCTCTATTGATATCATATACTGGCCCTTCAAGTTTCTTTAAACCTTCAACAGCCTTTTCAATTTCTGCAAAGTTATGTTTATTTTCTATATGATATACTGGCCATGTGAGAGTTTTCAAGCCTTGAATTCTGTCAGAGAACTCATTGAACTTATGCATCCTATCAATGTTATAAACTGGGCCTTGTAGATTTTTCAATTCATCTACATGCTTCAATATTTCATTGAAATGATGCTGATTGTCAATTTTGTAAACTGGCCCTTGCAAAGTTGTAATGTCACTTATGATATTCTTAATTTCGGTACAATGATGGTCTCTTTCTATGTTATAAACGGGACCCGCCAAATCTTTAATTGTATCTAAATGTTTCATAATTTGATTGAAGTGATGCTTGGAATCCTCCAATTGGTAAACAGGTCCAGTTAATTCTGAGACACCTGGCTTTCCTTCAGGAAGTTCAGAAAATTTGTGTTTCCTGTCAATGTTATAAACAGGTCCAGAGAGATTTTTAAGACTTTGAACATGATCTTTTATTTCATTGAAATGATGGGCACTATCAATATTGTAAACTGGACCCACTAAATTTTTGAGGGAATCAATACCTTTTTGTATTTCTTGGAATACATTCTTGTGTTCAACATCATAAACAGGACCAGCAAGCTTTTGAATTTTGTGCACATTTTGGACAATTTGTTGGAAACAGTTTTTGTTATCAACATCATACACTGGACCAACCAGTTGCTTTAAGTCCAAAGCATGTTTCACAATTTCTTGAAACTGGTTTTTGTGATGGACATTATAAACAGGTCCTGCAAGGTTTTTGACTGCTTCAATCCTAGCAGCAATTTCATTGAAATGGTGTTCTGCAGTTCCAATTTGATAAACAGGACCTTCTAACTTTTGTAACCTGTCAACGTGTTTCATTATTTCATTGAACTTATGTTTATTATCTTCTAGTTGGTAAACGGGTCCTGTTAAATCTTGAATGCCAGAAACTCTATCCATTACAACATCAAATTGATGAGCTCTGTCAATATGATACACAGGACCAGACAAATTTTTCAAATCAGAGATATGCTTTCTAATTTCAGAGAAATGATGTTGGTTTTCTACTTCATACTTAGGACCAACCAATGATTTGATACTGTCAACATGCTTTTGAAGTTGCTTGTAACTATGATTCTTTTCAACATTGTAAACAGGTCCTTGAAGATTTTTTAATGTTTGGACAGCTTGTACAATTCCTTTGAAGCTATTAGCATGGCCAACATCATATACTGGCCCCACCAAATTTTTCAATGTATCTACTGACTTCAAGATTAGATCAAATTTATTCTGATGCTCAACATTATAAACAGGTCCAGCTAAAGTTTTCACTGAATCAACAGCGTCCCTTATTGCATTGTAATGATGTGATGGGCTCTCAATATTATATACAGGTCCAACCAAATCTTGCAATTTATCCACATGCTTCATAATGACATTGAAGTGATGTGAATTGTCAGGCATGATGTAAACAGGTCCTTGTAATTCTTGTATTCCAGAAATTTTGTCCATTACTACATCAAATTGATGTTTTCTGTCAATATTATATACAGGACCAGCAAGGTTTTTGATATCTGAAATGTGTTTTTCAATTTCATTGAAGTGATGTTGGGCCTCAATTTTGTAAACTGGGCCAACCAATGGCTGTAGGCCTTCAACCTGTTTAGAAAGTTCATTGTATTTATTCTGATGTTGAACATCATAAACAGGACCTTTCAAAGTCTGAATCTTATGAACATTCTGAATAATTTCTTGGAACTTATTCTTATGCCCAACATCATAAACTGGACCAACAAGATTCTTTAATTCCTCAGTGCGTTTTACAATTTGGTCAAACATATTTTTGTGGTCAACATTGTAGACTGGACCAGCAAGAGACTTTACTGTATCAATTGCTTTCTTCAATTCATTATACTTATGAGCAGGACTTTCAATATCATACACAGGTCCTACCAATTCTTTCAATCTATCCATATGCTTACCAATTTCATTGAAATGATGAACATTGTCAATTTTATACAATGGTCCTTGTAAGTCCTGAATTCCTGGTGTTCTGTCCATTACAATGTCATATTTATGCTGCCTGTCAATGTTGTAAACAGGTCCAGATAGATTTTTCAATTCCAATACTTTATCTTTTACTTCATTGAAGTGGTGTTGATTATCAATATTATATACTGGGCCAATCAAAGCTTTAACTCCTTCCACAGCCTTTTCCAGTTCATTGAACTTACTCTGATGTTCAACATTATACACAGGACCTTTCAATTCTTTCAGAGTTTGTGCCCTTTGTGAAATTTCATTAAACTTGCTAATGTGTTTCACATCATAAACAGGGCCAACAAGGTTTTTCAATTTTTCAGCATGTTGTATTATTTGATCAAATTGATTTTTGTGATCCACATTATAAACTGGACCCTTAAGGTCCTTTACTGTATCAAGAGATTGTTGAATTACAGAGAAATGATGTTGCGGTGAGCCAATGTCATAAACAGGTCCAACAAGGTTTTCTATTTTTTCCAGATGTTTCATGATGACATCGTAATGGTGAGCATTATCCGGAATTATGTACAATGGACCCTGAAGATCCTGAGGTCCTGATTTCCTCTCCATTACTTCATTATATTTATGTGCTCTATCAATTGAAAAGACAGGCCCTGTTAAGTTCTTCAGTTCAGTGACATGTGTTCTGATGTCACTAAAGTTGTGTTTATCTGCAACATTATACACTGGCCCAACTAAGCTCTTGATGCTCTCTACATCCTTTTCAATTGCTGAATAAACATTCTTATGCTCAATATCATAAACAGGTCCTTTCAATGACTTAATTTTGTGAACATTTTGAATGATTTCATTGAATTTACTACTGTGTTTTACATCATATACTGGACCAACTAGAGTTTTGAGTTGTTCAGCATGTTTGAGAACTTGATCAAACATATTGATATGATCAACATTATACACAGGACCTGCCAAATTTTTGACACCTGCAATACCTTTCTGAATTTCAGAGAAATGATGGGCTGGATTACCAAAGTTATAGACTGGTCCTGTCAAATCTTCAAGCCTGTCTAAGTGTTTCATGATTATGTTGTAATGATGAGAAACATCTTCAGTGTTATATACAGGACCAACAAGAGACTTGATATCAGATGAAATTGGTGCTTCTCCTTCATAACCATGTGCATTTCCAACTTTGTAGACAGGTCCCGTAAGATTTTTCAGATCAGTAACATGTTGCTTTATCTCTTGGAAATGATGTTTGGTTTCAATATCATAAACAGGACCAACTAAAGATTTAATCTGATCAACATTCTTTATTAGATCTTGAAATTTATTCTGATGCTGTACATCATAAACAGGACCCTTTAATGTTTTAATTTCCTGAACATTTGTAACAATTTCATTGAACTTATTGTCATGTTTCACATCATAAACTGGTCCAACAAGATTTTTCAAATTATCCACATGTTTCAAAATATTGTCAAATTTATTTTGATGCTCAACAGTATACACAGGTCCTGTCAATGACTTAAGACTATCAACATTTTTCATAATTTCAGAAAAGTGATGTCCTGGGTTACCAATGCCGTAAACAGGTCCAACAAGATTTTCAAGTCTATCCATTTGCTTCATAACTTCATTGAAATGATGATTTACATCTGGTATCACATAAACAGGTCCCTGTAAATCTTTGACACCAGGAGTTTGCCCTAATACCTCTGAATATTGGTGTTGCCTGTCAATTGCAAAAACTGGCCCATTCAATGCCTTTAGGTCATTTATATGTTGTTTGATTTCATTAAAATGGTGCTGAGTATCAACATTATAAACAGGGCCAACCAATGGTTTAAGACTCTCTACATTCTTTACAAGTTCATTGTATTTATTTTGGTGTTCAACATTATAAACTGGCCCTGATAAATTTTTGATAGCTTGCACATTCTTTTCAATCTCTTGAAACTTATGTGCACTATCAATTTGGTAAACTGGACCAACCAAATTTTTCAGTTCACTTGTATGTTTAAGAATTTGTTCAAACATATTTTTATGTTCAACAGTGTAAACTGGTCCAGTCAGATTTTTGATTGATTCAACATTTTTCTGAATTTCTGAGAAATGATGTCCAGGAGAACCAATCTCATAGACAGGACCAACCAAATTTTCTAATCTTTCAACATGCTTAAGTATCTCACCAAAATGATGCTTATTGTCTTCTAAGTTGTAGACGGGACCCTTTAGATCAGTCACCTCTGGCCTTTTCTCCATGATTTCGAAACACTTATGTTGCCTGTCAATGTTATAGACTGGCCCGGCCAGATCTTTCATCTCATGAACCAATCGTTTCATTTCAGAAAAGTGATGAACATTCTCCACATTATAAACAGGGCCCACTAATGATTTTAGGTTTTCAATGCCTTTTTCTAATGAACTGAACTGATGACTATGGAGAACATCAAAAACTGGACCCTGTAGATTCTTGACCTTGTGTACATCTTGGATAATTTGTTGGAATTTGTTCACGTGTGCAGTGTCATAAACTGGTCCAACTAGGTTTTTCAATTGCTCAGCATGTTTTGCAATGTTATCAAATTTATTTTGGTGCTCCACTCCATAAACTGGTCCAGTCAAAGTTTTAACACTTTCTATATTTTTCTGTATCTCAGAGAAATGATGCTGTGGGCTTCCAATTTGATAAACAGGACCAACAAGCTCTTCTAATTTATCCATGTGCTTCAATACTTCATTGAAATGATGTCCACTTTCAGGAATGACATAAACAGGACCCTGAAGATCTTGAACACTTTGCCTTTCACCTGGTATTTCATTGAACAAGTGAGCTCTGTCAATAGCAAAAACAGGACCATTCAATTCCTTTAAATCTGATACATATTTCTTAATCTCATCGAAATGATGTTTTGTTTCAACATTGTATACAGGACCAACCAATGGTTTTAGACCTTCAATTTGCTTTGAAAGTTCTTGATACTTATTTTGATGTTCAACATTATATACAGGCCCCTTCAAATCCTTCAGAGATTGTGCATTCACAATAATTTCTTGAAATTTACTAGCGTGAGCAACATCATAAACTGGTCCAACTAAATTCTTCAGTTGTTGGGTATGTTTTATTATTTCCTCAAATTTGTTTTGATGACCCACATTATACACAGGGCCTTTGAGCTCCTTAATGCTATCAACATTTTTCATAATCTCTGAAAAATGATGTTGTGGACTTCCAATACTATAGACTGGCCCAACAAGATCCTCCAATCTGTCAACATGCTTCATTATTTCACCAAAATGATGTTTATTGTTTTCAAGTTCATAAACTGGACCTTTCAAATCTCCAACAGATGAAACTTTGTCCATTATTTCTGAATAAATATGCTGATTATCAATTTTATACACTGGTCCAACAAGTCTTTTGGCAGCATCAACTTGTTTCATAATTTCTTTAAAATGATGTTGTCCAGCAACATCATAGACTGGGCCAACCAATGTTTTCAGTCGCTCAACTCCCTTCTCTAATTCTTGAAATTTACTTTTGTGTTCTACATCATAAACTGGGCCTTTCAATTCTTTGATTTTTTCAACATTTTTCACAACATCTTGGAAACTACTTTTGTGTTCAACTTTATACACTGGTCCAACTAACTTCTCCAATTGTTGGGTGTGTTTCACAATTTCTTCAAATTTGTTTTGATGCTCTGTGTTATAAACTGGACCTGTCAATGATTTCAAAGTATCAACATTCTTCTTAATCTCAGAATACAAATGTTGTGGACTTCCAATTTGATATACAGGACCCTCTAAGTTAGAAACAGAAGGGGGCTTCTTTCCTACTTCTGAATATTTATGTGATGCACTTCCAAAATCATAAACAGGGCCAACAAGTTGTTCCAATTTTTGTACCTCTTTTACAATATGCTCAAATTGATTCTGATGATTAACATTATAAACTGGGCCGGTTAATCCCTTTAGCTTTTCAACATGTTGTAATATGTCTTTATAACAATTTTGATGTTGAACATCATACACAGGACCTTTGAGTGTTTGAAGACTTTGTACTTGCTTAGATATTTCTGAATAATGATGTTTGGCTGTGTCAGTTGTATAAACAGGTGCCTTTAATGTCTTAAGTTGATCAACATGTTTCAAAATTTCATTGAATTTGTGCTTTGTTTCCACATCATATACAGGTCCTTTCAAATTTTGCAGTTTTTGCACATTTTTTGCAATTTCTTCAAAGTGATGCTGACTGTCAATGTTGTAAACTGGGCCTTTAAGATCTTTCAATGTATCAACATGTTTTATGATTTGCTTGAAAGAATTTTTTGCGTTTCCAATATCATACACTGGCCCAACTAAATCTTGAATATGTTTGACTTTATTGCTTATTTCGTTGAAGTGATGATTCACATCTACTTCATAAACTGGGCCAACCAATGATTTCAAAGTACCAACATGTTCCTCAATTTCAGAGTATGTATGCTTGACATCAGCTATATCATACACTGGTCCAAATAAGGTTTTCAGTTTGTCCATTTCTTTTGAAATTTCATTGAAATGGTGACTTGACTCACCTATTTCATAAACTGGGCCTTTAAGGGATTTTAAACTTTGAATTGATTTTTCAATTTCAACGAAATGGCTTTTATGATCTACATTATAAACAGGACCACTGAGGGATTTCAGAGACTGAACATGTTTTTCGATTTCAGTGAAATGATGCTTACAATCTGCTGGGACATATACAGGGCCTTGTAAAGATTTCATACCCTCAACATGTTTCTCTATTTCATTAAAGTGATGCTTTGACTCATCTGTTAGATAAACAGGACCTTGGATCTCTTTCAATTTATGAACATGCTTCATGATTTCTGAGAAATGATGCTTTTCATCAACTCCATACTTTGGTCCAGTTAAGGTTTTCAAAGTATCCACATGTTTCTTAATTTCAGCAAAGTGATTTTTTGTGTCTCCAATGTCATAAACAGGTCCTGTCAAATCTTTTAGTTCATTTACATTTTTGATAATCTCTGAAAAGTGATGACCTGAAGCAACTTTATACTTTGGCCCTTGTAGTGACTTCAATGAATCAACATGTTTCATGATTTCTTGATATTGGTGCTTAGGTTCACCTATATTATACACAGGCCCTTGTAAAGTCTGCAAACCTTCCACGTGTTTGATAATTTCCTCAAAATGGCTTTTACCTTCAACTCCATAAACTGGGCCTTTCAGTGATTTCAAGGATTCAACATGTTTTTCAATTTCAGTAAAATGATGCTGAGGACCACCTATGTCATAAACAGGACCTCGGAGTGCTTTAATGCTATCAATATGACTCATTATGTTCTGGAAGTGATGATCTCTTTTAATGTCATAGATTGGAGATTTCAAGTCTTCCAGTTTGCCAACATGTTTCATTATTGCTTGGAAGTGGTGCTTTGCCTCAGGAACATCATAGACTGGACCTTTCAAATCATGTAGTTGACTTGTTACTGTTTGAATTTGATTAAAATGATGTTCATTTAGAACATCATATACAGGACCAAGCAGTTCTCTTTCTGTATGAACAACTGGAGCATCTGGTGTATAACCATGTTTCTCCATGTTTACATCATACTTAGAATCAAAGTATGCTAGTGAAAGAGCATGGGATACAATTTCCCTAAAGTGATGCTGATGCAAGACATCATATACTGGTCCAACAATGCCTTGTGGAGCATCCACTCTGGGCTCCATTGGGTTGAATTTGTGGTGAGCATCAGCAGGGTAGACAGGACCTGAAAGCTTTGGCTGTCCAGGTACTCTATCTGGTATGATGTCATACTTATTGTCACCACTTACTCCCTGGAACACAGGGCCAGACATCACCATTTGTCCACTTACTTTACCTGGAACATTATGGAACTGGTGAGCAGCATCAACTCCTTTATATACCGGACCAGATAGATCCTGAGGACCTGACACTCTATCCGGGACATTTGCATAAAGATTTTTAGCATCAACTGGATAAACAGGACCAACAACATTCTGTTCTCCTTTGACACGTGCCTTGATAGGTCCATAGCTATGGTGCTCATCAACACCAGGAAATTTTGGAAATGTCATTTCCGGTTGTCCAGGAATTCTATCAGCAGTAGGAAAGTATTGATTGGATGCATCAACACCAGGATATTTTGGTCCTGTCATACTGATTTCTCCAAATGACTGACCAGCTGGAGGATTGAATTTGTTTGATGGATCAATTCCTGGATAAACCGGTCCAGTCATTAGTTGAGGATTTTCAACTCTTCCAGTTTCAGGATTATATTGACTCTTGTCAATAACACCTGGATATTTTGGTCCTGTCATTACACCTTGTCCTGGAACCCTTTCTGTTTGTGGTAAATACTTATTCTTACCCTCAACATTTGGCAGTACTGGACCACTCATTACTGTTTGTCCTTTGATCTTTGCTGGAACAGGACCATAAAGATTCTTATGGTCCACATTAGGTAAAGCAGGTCCAGCCATGACTTGTTCACCTGATACTCTTTCCTTTACAATATTATACTGATTCGATGGAATTGTTCCAGGGTAAACTGGACCAGTCATTTGCTGCTCTCCAGCAACCCTCGGTGGGACTGGACCAAAATGATGAGAAGGATCGATATTGGGCATCTTTGGTCCAACCATGGGAGCATCTCCTGATTTTCTATCCATGTCCGGAAAATATTGGCTCCTATGTTCTATGTCAATTCCACGATAATGTGGTGCAGCCATCAGTTTTTCACCATCAACTTTTTGCGCTAATGGTTGGTACTTATTTTGAGCATCAACATTGGGTAGCACTGGACCAGTCATGAGTGGATCAGAAGTAACCTTGTCTGTTGATGGATTGTAAACATTTTTAGAGGAAACACCTCTATAAATGGGAGCAGTAGTTGAGAGTTCTCCAGCAACTCTGGCAGACTCTGGCAAAAACTTACTTTCATGATCTACATTATACACGGGAGTATTCATATTCTGCTTTAAGTCATAAGCATGCATAAGCAATTGCTGAAAATGATGATCATTTTCTACATCATATACAGGTCCTTTCAAATCTTTCAATTCTTGAGCATGTACCATAAGTTGCTGAAAATGATGATTTCTGTCTATCTCAAAAACAGGACCTTGCAAGTTTCTAATCATTTCTGCATGCATCATTACCTCTTTAAAGTGATTAATTCTGTCAATGTCATAAATTGGACCAGCAAGGTCTTTAGCTTTCAGCCCATCCTTATCTAAATCTGATTCTAAATCAATACCAGTGAAACTATGCTTAGAGTCAATCTTATATTTTGGAGTAGACAATTGTTTAACTTCTGGCACTGGAACATGATCAGGATTATACTTACTAGAGTGAGATGAATCAAGTACTGGACCAGTCATCTGTCTTGGTGGTTTTTCTCCAATTTGTTCAATTTTGCCATCAGTAGGATATTTGTGTTGATGACCAACATTGTAAGCTGGTCCAGCAAGCGTTGATTGGTCTTCAGCATGGGTATCTTCTTTTGTAAAGTGATGTTTATGAGCCACATCGTATGCTGGACCTTGCAAATTCTTTTGCGGAACATTTGGTTTTGGTGTTTCCTGGAACACATTCTTGCCTTCAACACCAAGCACAGGGTATTTGATTTCATCTTTTGTTCTGGGATCATCTCTTTGAGGTGGGTCCTTTGGAAATTGATGTTGTCTGTCCACAGGGTAGACAGGGGCTTGTATCTCACTTGTATCATGATGAATTGAACTCATCAAGGGTTTGGTTGGAGGTGCTGGAGGGGTTTTTGATTTTATTGGTGGTCTAGAGGCACTTCCCCGTCTAGATGAAACTGGTGTCTTGACATTTTCTCCAGTTGAAGATTCTGTTGGCTTAGAGAAACTCCCTCTTCTTGATGAAACTGGAGTTTGTCTTGGGGTTTGTCTCTGTGGGGTTTGCCTCTGTGGGGTTTGTCTTTGGATTGGTGGAGGAGTAGGTTGTTTTGGGGACATTGGTCCAGGCGGTGTCTTCCTTGTCGGGGTTGGAGGTTGTCTTGCATTCATATCTTGGGCTTTACCACTCATAACATTATCAATTTGTGCCAGTTTTGGAGATTGCTGCATATTTTGTGTCATCTACAAAGTAAGGTAGAAAAAGAAACAGTAATGATATGTACTGCATTATAATCTAAAGTGGCAAGAATGCAATAATATTTGTATACATTCCTTTAAAAAAACTTCACTATTCATAGAAGTAAGAATTAGTTAGAATTGGGGTTCATTTACATTTTGAGCAAAGAGATTATAAAAAGATAAATAAATAAATAAATAAATGAACATAATTATTTATGGGATGGTGTCACCTCATCTATGTCATTACTTCTTTTCTAATTTACATGTTTTTTTCTGTGGCTAAATTAACAAAATATAGAAAAGATTAGTTTTTGGCCAAGATGCAGCGCATTTTATTACCTTTGTGCCGCTGACAATTTGTGTCTTCGCAGGACTTCCACTTCCATCTTGGTATTGTTTGATTTGTGACTTTAAGAACTTCCTCGCTCCATCCATATCTGAAGGCATGTCATCAGCGCCTGAGGTACTCTGGAAAACAATGACAAAACTGTCAGGCTGTTTTTAGTTTTAATAAGATTGAAATTTCAAATGACTGTTTCTCTAGAAATTTAGTTGCAAACATATGATTTCTTAACACAATAGGTCAATCGATTTGGGATAACACTCTGGTGTTAAGGAATCTATGGTTTTAGTGGAATTTTACCTTGTTATTGACCCACTTTGAGTATTTTCCTCCAATTCAATAAGACTAATAATGTTCCTCTTACTTTGCAAAGTTTCCCAAAATCTAAAGATTTATTATTTCCATTCTGTGGCATATTTGAAACAAATCTTAATGCAAAGCTGTTCCCAATATCATTATTTTTAATTTTAGAAACATTTTGTAAATATTCTGAGAACTGCTAACTTTTATTTATTGGTCTTCAGAATTGGTCTCTAAAAACTGATAAATGAATTTGAATCAATTTTATCAGCAAACCAAAATTGAAAATTATGTAATATAAACTGCCCTTAAAGATAGGGTGAAGTCAAGAATCATATTTGGCTAAAATGACAGAATAGCATCTGAAAGTAATAAATATACCAAACAAAATTTTTTACCACACATGAAACCAGAATAAACTCAATTCATATTTCGAATTACTGTTTGAATTTTTATGGATTTATTGCACATCCTAGTATTCAGAAGCAACTAATAAATTATTTTACGGAAAATCATAGAAGAACAACATTTTCTGATAACTTTCTTACAAACCGATTCCATTCTTTCATATGAGCCAAACTAAATTTTTGAATTCATTCCCCCTTTAAAGATGTTAATTTTCATA
>JAOWAT010157769.1:0-22401 GCA_028571025.1 Longipedia americana
GTAGATCACCCCATTGAAAAGTATTCTTTTAAATAATGACATGAAACAGCATAAATTGGAGCCTCCCTCAAAATGCATAATTTTGGCAATCTTTAAAAAATCATTTTTCCAAGATGATTATTTATCAAATGATTACTTCTTAAAAATAATCAAAATTAGCTAGGAAAGCAGGAATTTCACACCCTACTCAAACCATTCCAGCAGTCCCCTTTTTGAGAATTTAATTTGCTCTTATACACTAAAAGATGTCAAAAGATTAACTCTGCTATATGATTTGAAACTGAATGAAATTTTGCCTGGCAGGATCGATATCTTTACTCTGAAATGTGTATGGGATACCAATCTGCCAAAAGTGCTGGAGAGCTTCGAGTAGGGGGTGATTTCCAATTATTTTCCCTCGTAATCAAATTATTTAGCACTTGAACCCCAGAGTGAACTTAAATCCCAAGGCATTGGAGCACGTTATTTTATGCAATTAATCTCTTATAATAACTTCCATTTCATTTACAGCAATAGAAACTATTTCAAATGAAAACGCGTTTTCTTGATGAATGATATGGTTTTATATTTGGTTATGGTCGTCATGGGCGTATGGTTTCCAGTACTACCTCTGTCTTATCAAAAGAAGTGCAATTACTAGAAATGTTCTTAATCTTATAGTAAGGCTGTAAAAACCGACTACAATCAAAATTCGACCATCTCCGATTTCAAAGATGGTCTTAGATTCTCTTGCATATACCAAAAGATCAACCTGTAGTCAAATATTTTTTTTCATTTTTTCCCAATTTGAAATGGAGCACTTCATTTCTTCCATAGAAGTAAAATGTATTTTTGGGTCCAGTTACTTCATGAATTGAAAGGAGTTGCTTCATTTTAAATTTGCAAAAATGAAAAGATATTTGACTACAGGTTGATCTTTTGGTATTTGCAATATAATCTGAGACTACCTTTGAAATCGGAGAACCTTCGATTTTTTATAGCCTTAATACTACATCTGTCTTATCAAAAGAAGTGAACTTACAAGAATTTTTCTAACAGTGTTTTTTCATCATTTTTCATCTTTGTCATCAATAATGGGAGGGGCAGTTTTATTAATAAGGAGCAAGAAATATGTAAGATTTTAATGTAGTATTTGAAAAGTTTGATTTGTTTTCTTCTTGATTTTCATGAGCTCAAGAGTTTTTGTTCCATTTCAGGAATCTGTTATTTTTCTTCTTTCCCTGATGAAGTAGGGACTTTAATAATAATTTTTATTCTTGCTGACTGGAGTTGATTTCATAAAGATCCACATTTTCTCAGTCTTAGGAATTTACTGTCCTTGTCAAAAATAATGGACAGTTTTCCGTTTTTGTTTCATTTAAAAATAAAGATGATGAACAACATTACATTTTTGAGTCTGTTTTTGAAATCAATTTTTCATTCAAAAATCATTAATGAACAACCAATCTTCCAAGAAATCATTATTTTCGACCGAATTTTTCAAAAACCCAAGCTTAAAATTTCAACAGCACCAAAACAGAAATCTTATCAAAGAAGATGAAACTTAATTCAGAAAAACAATGGCAAAATCAACTTTTGAAGGAAAATTATGGCTCGTTGTAAACTTTTGCAAAAATCTGAAAAGGGGCCGAACAATAGATAATATTAGCATTGCTCTAAAATGTAATTGCAATTTTATAGCATGCTTTCTGTGATGAGAAATTCTCAAAAGAACTTTATTACTTTTTGTTTATTTATTATCAACAATTTGAGAATAAACAAATTCTGAGAAATTTTCAGGTAATTTAAAAAACAAAATTAAATCTTAGTTAAAAGTAAACTGGAAATAATACAAGCTTTACAGATTGCTGTATATAATCATCAATACTTTCAACTGATAGAAATTATTTAATTTTTTATATAAAAATCATCTCGAATAATTTGCTTAAAATTACACACATTATATTCAGCTTAAAGACACAATAAAAGAAAATTAATTTCAGTGTAATTTGCTTAAATTACTCCCAAATGCCATATTCTTGTAACAATTAGATGAGATCTGCGGTTTCTTGAACATACCTATAACATAAATAAGGAAAAATGATAATGAAAGTGCATAATTAAAAGAAATTTTTATGACAGGATAATTTTGAAATAAATACCTCTGCAAATGTAAAGGTCTAATTTAACTAGAGACAGAGGTGGTAAAATACACATTTCTTCAATTGCAAGCCTTCTCTAGTTGTAAATCTTGAGATAATTAAAACTATGAAAAATTTAACATTATATTTACACAATGGTTTGTTAGACAGCTTAAGTCCAAAAAAATTCAAACTTTGGTTCAAAGTTTTATGTAAATTCAAGGGCAGAATTTTCAGACTTTGGCCATTGACGAGTTACAGCTCAAATAATCAAATCAAACTCCGAGAACTATGCATTGCTAACAACTGGTATTATTTGGATTATGGAACAGTAATAAAAAGTTAATCTGACAAAGGTACAAATTCTAAGGCTATATGAAAGATTTCAACAATATCAAATGTCCCCGAAAATGATCCAGAATTCAGCTTTATCTTTAAAAAATTATGGTCATTTTCCTGTAACTCAAGTATGTTAGTATTAGGAAAAAGAAATCATCTAAATTTTGGAATTGAGAAAGCTAAAATGTAAACTTATTGCATATTTTCTAAGAAAATTCAGTGTTGTTTTGATAATTTTGAATACTGTATACACTTTCCCGAATTTTTGTCTTATTAGCGTATGCACTTCCTCTGCTCTGCTTCAAAAGAAATAATGCACAAGCGACGAAACCTAATTTTTTTCGATTTCTACACTTTAGCATACATGAGTAAGCCAATGGAATACCTTCCTGAACCACTTAAAGGGATCATTTGGTATTTATGATAAGTAATCTCTCATAATCTTAACAAGAAAATTAATATTTCCAACTTTGGCTCTACTTTTTGTGTATTGTGACAAGAAGGGGTGGAACAAATTTCTCATAAAATTTATTAGAATCAAGGTTACGTGCTTCTATTTGAATTACCCTATTATCTAATTTTTCTCAGGCACCTTATTACAGCTACCATGAAATGGAATCAGACCGATAGTCTCCTACAAAGTTGAAATTTTTAATTGAATCACTTATTAACTAATTCATGGATGGGCCATAAAGCACATTTTACTTCTATAGAGAAAAAATCAAAAAATCAAAATCTGTTCTTTAAGTACTGTAATTAGAAAAGAACTTTGGGTAAAATGGTAGAATTTTCATTGTAGTGATAATGTATATCCGTATTATTAGATTATTATTAAATTCACACAATAATTAGTTTGAAAATTTTCCATAAATACAGACCTTTCATCTGATTCCAGATTTGCACCAAACAAATAAGGTGGGTGAGACTCTTGAATTTCATTTTGATGCATAGCATCCGTTCCCTGGAGGCAAAAATACAAATTGTATTTGTTCAAAATTGATTGGTTCAGATTTTTCAATATTAGATAAATTACGAGGAAATTATGAAACATCTTATTAAGCTATTTGGAAATGTAATTCATATCAAAAATGAAATGAGGGGAAGAAAAATGATGCACGAATGTCTAGGAAATATTTTCAGACTACAGGGTGACTGAAAAAACTAAGCTTATACAGGATTAGGATTCACCAGAAATTGATAACAGCTTCATCAAAATGTTCCCTTTTAGGATACAATAGTAGTGAGATTTTTAAAATATCAAAAGTAATCCTTAAAATAATTTAACAAGTATTTCGACTTAAATTTTGAGTAAAGTCATCATAACCTTGATTCTGAAGACCAATATTTCAAATAATGTCATGTCTAAAAACAGCAATTTCTTAATATAGTATTCAGAAGGTATTTTTCAGAAATTGTAGTTCTGGTATCAAATAACCTTTTTACTTTCCCTCCAATGGAAGATGATAGGAATCTGAAAAGTTTATAATTGTCAAGGATATCTATCCCTTTTTGAAACACTTTTGAGACACTCTACGTGTCAAGTCATAATTTTAAAAAATTTGCTCATCATCTAAAGGAAATCCTATTGTCAATCACTTAGCAATAAAAGAGACAATCAAAATTCTCTTGAATTTTTGTATGCGACTTTTTTTATTTCATTTCTTATTTAAAATTCATTATAATTAGCATAAATTGATCCTGGTTGATTAGTAGATACTACCTCAGTCTCATTAAAATTAGTGTCAATTCATTCTTATCAATGCTTACACAGAAATGATTCAGCCAATTTCAATGGGATTGAGATAGTAGCACAAAATGGTGAAGCAAGACTGAGAGTATTTATATTTTTAGAAATGATGATAATTTTCATAGAAACTGATTTTCATTTTCTTTGTTTGGTGAAACTTTGGTAAATAATAGGTTTCTTTCTCTCTTCGATGAGATTCATACATTTACATTTGGAATGAGTGAAAATGTTTTTGTTGAGCAGGCCAAAAATAGTTGTCATCTTCAAAATCATTATTTAAAATGCAAAGTAGTGATTTTGGAGATTGATAAAAAGGGAAACTTCAGTTTATTCATCAGCATAATTTAACTGTTATTTAAGAATGAATTAAAAGTTTCCTTTCTGTCTGATTTAAAAAAATTAATATGCAAGCATACTTTGAGTAATTAAAAACCACTTCAAATTTTACTTAAGGATTCATCAACTATTGTGAAGTTAGTTGAATAATACCCCTATGAATTGAACATGAAGAGAAGTTTTTCGATGCCAAAAATACAAGGGGGAGATTTTCTTCTTCTTTGCCTCATAATTTTGTTATTTTTCCGAATTTTTTTGTAATAATTCATTCGAAGAATATGAGACTTTCTCTCAAATTTTGTTTCCTGAAGTCCAATAGACAATTACTGTTTGACCCGTTCAACAATTGCGATTGGCAAAAATGCACACAACATTTAGTGTATTCCTTACATTCATTCATAAAAATATGGAACAAAATTCAATAAAAATCTATCAAAATTAGAACATAAACTAGATATTGGCGACTAATAAAAATTAATTGGAAATAATCACAGAATAGGCACTCTTACAAGTAATGGGTTAATAATAATCGTGTATGAAAAAATTATGCAAATCAAATGCGTTTGTACAAGATTGTAGAGTTTTTGGAAAATCACAATACCACTGTCTTGAAAGTGAAATGTTTATGTAACAAAATTGAATCGCACAATAGAAAAATAGAAAAAAATAATATTCTTTGGCTTAGCTTCAAATATTTTCAAAACTGATCTTAAGAGAATACTGAATAAAACTCATGAACCAAAAGTGCAAAAAAAGATGTGCCAAAAATTGCATTCAAATGTTTTCACGTCCATGCTTCAGAGTATTAGTTTACTGGCAGTTTTTCAAATGTGAGTTTTAAAGCAGAAAATGCACCTTTGGTTGTCTGAAATAATTGTAATGCACAAAAATTCTATAAAATGGCAGCATTAATGAGTGTTTTTCATGATATCCTGTAACATAACTATGTGTAAGATTGGTTTCTGATATGGTTAAGGTTTTCCAAAAACTAATGGTAGCCATAAATCGATGAAAATTTCGAAATTCGTAAAATGAGTTGTTAATCATCTTCATAATTTAAATAGCATTGTTTTCAATCAGCTTGGAGCTTTTGCCAATATTTTAGAGCACCATTGTGAACTATCAAATACTACCTCAGTCCAAATAAAACAAATTCAATCTTAGCTTATTTTTGTGAATTATCCATTGCAAAAATCAGCTGTTTTGCAATAATTTCCATTGGGTCTGAGGCAATGAGAGAAATAAACGATGTGCAGACACGCAATTACAATTAATCTTTTGCAAACTTATTCTTTAAAATTTAATGATGATGTAAAACGCTATTTGTCTCACTCGAGCATGCGCACTTAAATTCCAATTTCGACTCAGGAACAAAACTTGATCCAAAAAACCAATAAACTTGTAAAAGTGAAGGCAGGTGGTTTTGATGAAATCTGTCACAGTTTTGAAGACACACATTGAGAGTTTTAACTTGGTTGAGTTTTAATGATTCAATTCATGATTTTTGGTACTGTATCTGTTGATTTTTCCTGGTATTTGTTAGGATCTTCTCTTAGAAACTACTTGAATTTTTTGATAAAGTGTTTCAAAGGTTATTTCGTCTGAAAATTAATTGGATTTTATATAAGTTGTTGTATCAGATATGGAGGAAGTCTTCAGACAAGAAGCATTCATACCAAAAGCATTATTTTATTCTAAAATTCCTTCTCTTGTATTATTGAGGATTTCAAATGTATCTATCGAAGCATACTATGGTTAACTTATTGTGCTCTGCGGATTCAATTTTTTGATGTTAGTGGTTACATTAATTTCATCCAACAGTGTTGATCTATCTTCTATATTTCCAGAAACCTCCATTTAAAGAAAAGATTTCTCTGTTCACCAGAAACCTCCGGAGGTTCTTCCCCCTGGTGGCGCCCTGATACGAACGGAAGACCTTCTTGGGCTCATGCGACTGAGGCCTTCATTCTCCTGGGGTGGGTTGGGGTGATCGCGCAGATCGAAATTGGAGTTTTGTTGACTGGGTGCTGGTGCTGGGGTGATTTCATTGGAGGTGGGAGGCTCTGGAGGCGGGGGAATATCTCCAGTGCCGTTGATGATCGCCATGTCGCTTTCAGAACGAGTGACCGCTTGCACTGTTTGGCCTTCTTTCTTGGCCTTGACCTGAGAGAGGGCGTTTCAGTTTAATGATTTTCGAGTTTAATTCGGTGGTTTTGAGTGTGTAGACATAAAAATGAAAAATTGAGAAATTTGGAAAACTGCATGCTGCAAGTTGGATCAAAACAGTAAGTTGGATCAAAACAATATTTTTATGAAATACACCAAATTTTTTAAGCGTAGTGTTTTTCTGGTGAAGCCTTCTTAAAATTAGGGTTTATAAGCATATTTTCTACAATCATAGAAGTAGGATCAAAAACTTTCAACAATATTCTTATTAATTATATTAAATCAAAAGATCGTATTTTTCTGGTGCAAATTATATTTGTTCCCACTGACCTCACACTAAAAAAAGTAAGTCAAACCTTGAATTCGTCAAACTGAAACACCACCTTATCATAGACGAAAGGCGAAAACGGCGGCAGAGGAACGTATTTCCCAAAGCCCTGCATGCACCTGACATGCCCTTCATCGACCATAATCCGCCCCTGACATAAAACGGTATCCGCCACGCCGTGGCACTGAATGCCTTCAAATATATTGAAATCGCATTTCAGATTATCGCTTTCGGATTTAATCGTGGTGGTTTGTTCTGGATCCCAAATGACGATATCGGCTTCTGATCCAACGGCGATTCTGCCTTTGTTCGGGTAAAGGTTGAAGATCTTTGCCGGAGTGGCGCTGGTGACCCTGACGAACTGTGTTGGGGACATTGTGCCACTGTGGACACCTGAGATGGATGAGACAAATGTCATGAAACCAGGAATATATTTGTGAACTTTGATTGCTGTTGTGTTATCATTTCAAAAATCACAGATACATTTTAAATTTTTTGCAAGAAAATTACTAGCTAAAAATTACCCATTGATTTTTAGAAAAAAAATCACTTCAAAATTTTATCCATTAGTGTAATCAATGTATGGGATATCCCAGTGGACTTTTGCAATTATTTTTGCAATATTTCGTCAAAATTTTTGTCTAAATAGTGTTAAAAGTTGGCAAAAAATTGGAAAAAACAATAATTATCTAAATTTTGCATTCTTTTGGATCTTTTATATCCACTGGCTAAACTCCTAAAAGTTTTTGGAAATGTCACATATCATGAGGAGAATAATCAATAAACTTTTGTCTACCGTTCACACTCCTCATTTAAAGGCACACTGACCCAAAATCAAAAGTCCATAATTTCGATTAGAAATAAATTATGAACATTTTGTTACCATTTTCAAATTTAGTTATGCCCTCAAAAGTCAAAATAATCTGAGTTTGAAATATTTAATGGGTGACCACTGATCAAAATTTGTGTATGAAATAAGAGGAAGATTTTTCAATTTGTCAGTGTTTCCCGGAAAATATGTCCAATTGTTTGTCAAAACTTCCTCTGATGCAATGTATAAATTCTGATTGATGGTCCCCCATTAAATAATTTTGGCAACAATAATTGAAACTATAATGGCTTTTTTGGAAATTAATTTAATTGAAGATGCTACCAAAATGATCAGAATATTTTTCTGACCAAATTTGCAGACTTTTAATTTTGGGCCAGTCTGCCTTTAAAGACTTTATCATATCATAATTATTACATTATCATTTGATGTATGTTAAATTGTACAATAAAATGGGACAACACATTTTCCATGAATATTAAAAAATGATAGCATAATACAGTCAAAGACGGATTTAGCGTCATACATTTTTAGCAGCAGTATGGATTTAGCGATGCTTTACGACGGATTTAGCGACACAGCTGTTGAACAGCTGGAAACCAGAATTATTTTACATGAAAATTTAATATGAAAGTGACACTAAATCCGTCTTTGTGTGCTAAAAGTGTAAAAATAGCATCACCAATGTGGGACCAAATTTGTCGATAAATCCGTCTTTGACTGTATTATCAACCCTGCCCTTCCCCGAAAAGAAATAAAGGACCAGATATTGAACTTTACAATATTTTTTATTTAGTTTTAATTTTTATTTCATCATCCAATATTTTAAATGCTAAAATATAGTTTTTGGTAATAACTCAATTAGAGTTTAAACATGCATTTTTAAATATTTAGTTCTGATGCTCTGACTGGAAAATTAAAAGGAGGCTTTAAGTCATGATTTTCTTTCATATGCTTATTAAACAAATATTTTGTTGTATGACTAGTCCTACAAAATTTACATCCGTAATAAGGTTTAGCACTATGAGCTACTTTCACATGCTTTTCAACGCTCCTTTTCCCCAGAAATTCTCTTCCACAAATCGGACATGAGTACACTGGAGCATTTCCATGTTCAGTTTTCATATGCATTTCATATTCCTTATGACCCGAATTAATTTTTCCACATTGCTTACATTCATATTTCTTTTGAACGTGAATCTGCTCAATATGAAGATTTAAAGCTGACTGAAAACTAAAATATTTGTCACATTGTGCACAATGGAAATCCTTTTCGCCAACATGCTGTGTTCGGATATGTTCAGTGAGATATGCTTTTGTTTTAAATTTTCTATCACAAATCTCACATTGAAATTGAGGTGTGTCTTCATGTACCTCTTTTATATGCTTTTTTATGTCTCGCTCTCCAAGATAAGCTTTTCCACAAATATTGCATATAAAGTCTCGTATTTGGTCATGTATCTTCTTTTTGTGTCTTTGCAATTTGAAATTAGAACTAAATCCTTTACCACATTTATCACATACATATTTCTTAATACCTAGATGAATTGTCTGTCTGTGTCTTTTCAATCCTACACTATCTGAAAAACTCTTCTCACAAAGATCACATTGTTTGTCTTTGATTTTATCATGAATTCTTTTTACATGCTCTTGCAAGTATCTGGTAGTGTTGAAAAACTTTGAGCAAAGATGACACTGATAAATTCCATATCCAGGATGTTCCTTCTTGTAATGTTCTTCTAATGAGCTTAATGAGTTAAAATCTTTTTCACAGACTGAACATATTCTATGCTTATTTTTTGAGTGAAGTTCTAATTGCTCGCTAAATCTAAATTGCTTTTTGCAGACAGTACAATGATACTGTCCTTTTGGATGTTGTTCATTATTATGATTTATCAAGTCTTTCATAACAGGAAATATTTGATCACAAAAATCACAATAATATTTGCATTTCTTTACATGTCTCCTAACAAAATGTTTATTATGTGCAAGCTTGCTTTTGAAGCTTTTATCACAACTTTCACACTGTATCAATCCACTCTTTGTCCCATTTTTCTTTTTACCTCTTTTAGTATTGACTAATGATTGATCATTTGAATTTGTTTCAGATTTAATAGGAATAGTTTCCTCAAGTTTATCATCATAATTTTCTTTGTCACAGTAGTTTAATTCATAATCAGGATCTGGATAATCACCATTATCAAAATATTCTGTGTGATCATAATCTGATTCAAAATCATCTTTCTCTCTATTGGAATAAATTTTAGCCACATACTGTTCTGTTTTTAGATGATCATTGTTTTCTCCATCACTAAGAAAATCATTATCCTCTAATTTGATTTCACTTAATTCATTTTTCATCACAAATATATCTGCTGGTATTTTGAGTTCTTTTAACAGATTCTTTATCATTAAGATGTCATCATTAGTAGCAATACATTCCCCTTTTGAGAGCAATTTGAAGAGTGATATCACAATGTATTTGGAAATATCAGAAAATACCAAACTAATGTCTTCATAGTCATTGTCAGTTTGACTCAGCAAGCTCTTCAAATATGGACTAGCAGCTGCTAAAATGACCTTTGAAAACTTGACTTTACATCTCCAATTTTCATCACTTTCAGATCTGCACCATATGTCAATGTCTTTGTAATTTTGTACCTCAATTGATGAGATCCATGTCTTGGAATTTGATCTAATTGTAACATCCATAATTCTATCTTCTATAAAAAGGTTTATTCTAATGTATTCCATAGCACCATTTTCTGAAAATAAGATTCATTAGTGAGTATAAATAAGGATTTGAATTACAAACTTAACAATAACCTACAGCTAATTACTTTTTGTAAGATTCAATAGATGTTTAATTCTGATGATCTAATTGGGAAATTAAATGGGGGCTTCATATCATGGACTTCTTTCATGTGTTTCATGAACAGATACCTGGTTTTATGACCATTCATACAGAACTTACAACCAAAATATGGCTTCTCACTGTGAGAAACTTTCACATGTTTTTCAACACTTCTTTTCCCTAAAAACTGTCTTCCACAGATAGGACATGAGAATGCAGGTGCATTTTCATGTTCTGTCTTTACATGCAATTGAAAGTCCTTAAAGCTAGAGTGATCTTTTCCACACTGTTTACACAAATATTCCTTTTTGATATGAACAATATCATTATGAAGTGTCAAGGCAGATTGAAAACTAAATGATTTACCACAAGGTTCACAAACATAGTCTTTTTCTCCTCTGTGCTGAGTTTTAACGTGATCAGCTAACCATGATTCATTTTTAAACATTCTGCCACATAGGTCACACTTGAATTTTGGATATTCTTGATGCATATCTTTCACATGCTTTCGTAAATATTTGGCAGCAAGGAAACCTTTTCCACATATATCACAGATAAAATCCCGAATATTATAATGAACTTTGTTTTTGTGAACTTTTAACAAAAATTTTGACCTGAATGCTTTTCCACAATTGTCACATTGATAGTTCTTGATATCTAAATGTATTGCTTCTTGATGTCTTCTCAATCCTGTCCTGCAAGAAAATCTTTTCTCACACTTGTCACATTGATGATCTTTAATTTGGTCATGAATTCGCTTCACATGATCTGCTAGTGAGCTGCGAGAATAAAAATACTTTGAGCATTGAAGACATTGAAACAGCCCATGACCAGGATGATCAACTTTGTAATGTTCTTCTAATTCATACAAGAAAGAAAAAGTCTTGTCACATTCAGTACATGCTCTGTGGTCCTTTTTCATATGTTGCTTCCATTTTGATTCAAACTGAAAGGTTTCTTCACACTCCTTACACTTGTATTTGCCAGGTGGATGCACTGTATCATTATGACTCTTAAATTCTTCTTCATTATTGAAAGCCTCCTCACAGTCTTGACAATAATGTTCACAGTTTCTCACATGTTTTGTTACATAATGATAGTTGTATGAGCTTCTATCATTAAACACTTCATCACATTGATCACAACTTATTTCCTTTTTGGTTTCATAATTTTCTTTCTTTATTTTCTTTCTTTTCCTCTTTGCACTGCTTTGCTTCTTAGTTCTTTTCTTCAAAATATTTTTCTTTGATTCACTAACTTTTTCATCATCATCATCATCATCACCAATATGAAAATCATGATCACTAGTGTCTGGATCTTGATTGTGATCACCAAATTCTTCATCAAGGTAAAAATTTTCTTTGTCATTATCAAGGTAATCATTATCAAATATATTGTGGTCTGGTTTTTCTTCTTTTTGTTCTTCAATAAAATCTACATTTTCATCATTGTTCGCATCAAATTTTAATCTATTGTGTTGACTAGTTTCTTCATGTTTGACCTCAATATCTGACACCTGTAAATTTGCATTGATTTTCAGATCTTTAAAAATTTCATTGACTGGTACTAGTTCTTCCTCTTTCACAATGCATTCTCCTGTTGAGAGCAATTCAAGGACTAATTGCAAAATGCTCTTTGAGACATCACACAAAACAAAGTTGACTTCTTCTGTTTCATGTTCTTTTTGGCACAATAGACTTTTCATGTAGGGACTGAAGGCTGCTAGGATTAACCTAGAAAATTTTAGTTTAGCCATTGAACCAGATTGAGAGGTTGTTTTGCACCAGATTTCAATGTCCTTGCAAAATGTAGGATCAATAAAATAGATCCAAGATTTGAATGGTGATACAAATTTCACTCCATTTTCACTATCAAGCCTCATTTTGTTGGGAAGACACAGATAAATGTACTACATTTACATTAATTGTTCAAACATCATCTGAAATTAAATTTAATTGATTAATAAAAATGATCAAACTTAAAATGATTACCTGAAAGGTAACTTTAACTTTAGACTTTTATGGTTTTTTTATACAGAATGAATCATTTGGTAACAATTAATAAATAATGAGTTACATCACTGGTTAATTTACAATACTTATTGGCATGAAAAGAACATTATTTCATTAAAAAATTGGTATGGATTCTTTTTATGAAAAATCATAAATCTATAGCTATACCATACTGTGTACTTTTCTGTTATGCAAATTCAAATACTTTCCCTTTGAAAATGGCATTTGGCACTGGTAGCAGACAAATCTGCAATTTTCATGATGAATCAAGACATGATATTTCAATCCTCTTGCACACTCAAATGTTTTGCCGCAATCAGTACAATGGAATTGTCTTTTAACATGCACCAGATCAGTGTGCTTCTTTAATACGTGTCCATGAGTAAATGTTTTGCCACAAAGTTTACATATGAATATTCTTTTCTGATCATGAATTGTCCTGATGTGAACATTGAGATTAGCTTTGGTTTTGAAGCTTCTTGGACACTGTTCACACTGATGTGGTCTTCTATTTTCATGCACCATTGCAATGTGATCTTTGAGATTTGACTGATTTTTGTATGATTTCCCACATTGATCGCATATGATATCTGACTGGTCTCCAGTTCCATGAGCTTCTGTTTCATGTCTTTTCAGGTGATGATTGGTCTTAAAGCTTTTCCCACATTCACTGCATGTAAAATCCCTTGCTCCATCATGAACTAATCTTTTGTGAACATTCAAATTCCCAATAAGTGTGAATGCTTTATTACAAATTTCACAAACATGGTCTTTCCTATTTTCATGGACTGATTTGATATGCAGCACCAAAGTTGCCTTATTCAGATAGGCTTTAGAGCATAAATGACATTGTTCAGTTCTTATTTTCAGATGGATTCTTTTTACATGATTTGTCAACTTTTCAATTTTTGCAAACTGTTTATCACACTGATCACACTTAAACTTCTTTGGGTTATTTTCCTTCTCCAGAGAATCCTTGTCTTCATCTGAACTAAAATGGTCAATTTCTTCTTCATCAAAAAGTTCCTCATCATAATCATCCTCCACTACATAATCTTTATCATCACTTTGACTGTTTTCAATTTCATTGTCATATGTTTTGGAAGATCTTTTACTAGTTTTATTCTTGGGTTTTGTAGATCTATCTCTCTTAGTTTCCTCGTCACTGTCAATAACATCTTTAAAAGTTTTTATAGCTCTAGTAGACCTTTTTGGTTTTGGGTCTTGTTCTTTACATAGCTCAGACTCTGTGCTCAATTTTCTTTTCCTTTTCGTTGGCACCCTCTCAATAGGCTTACAAATATCTTCATCAATTTCTTTAAATCTATTGTTCACTTCACCTGAATTTTTCAACAATTCATCCAATTCATCAAGATTGTTTTCAAAGTTTTCTTTTGCTTCGACTTCAATTTTCACAACAGGCTCTGTCTTTTCGACAGATGTATCCAAGTCTAATTTGGCATCAATTTCCAGTGCAGAAAATAACTCTTTGATTTCATTAAGATCATCTTTACTTGCTGCACATTCACCGTGTGATAATAGATGAATGACTTTTTGTATTATTTCACCAGGCACTTCACAGAATATCACAGCGCTATCCAAATCTTCATCTAAGGGGGCATTTCAGAATCAACATTTCATCCTTTTCTTTCAAAGAATTATAACATTCATAAACAGAATTTGAAACTTTTACATTTGATAAAGATGTAATTCTTACCATACAGACTTAAAAATGGAAACCATTGGAACTTTTGGAAATGAAAAGTGGAACCTTATATGTTAATGAGCTTATGGATGGTTTTATCCATTCAACTGATGAAATGGACTCAGACACATCTTTAAAGAATGATAAAATCATCTTATGAAGTAAAACATTTTAGGTTCCTATTGTAATTTTCAAGAATTCCAAGGGTTCCCATTTATAAGTCTGTACTATATGGTACTTAAAATCAATTTGACATTATTTTTTATATTAAAACAAGTCCATATTCAATATTGGCATTGAATTTTAGGTTTGAGAAGTGTCTTTAAATTTTGATATGTGATAAACTCATAACTAATTTGATGTTTTTGTAACAAAAAGAAAATATGCCAAGCAAATTTCCCAACTGAATCTTTTTAAGCACAGAAATCCTCATTTTTACATAAGCACGTTAATTTTCAAGTAAAACATTGAATCTGAGACACTACCTAGTGATTGAAAGATTCTACTAATTATTGGAGACACAGCCACTAAAATTTGTTTTGAAAATCTCATTTTATGATTATATATTTCTGGAAGACTGCACGCCAATGGCAAGTCATTTACTGTCCGTACACTCACAGAACGAATCCATGAACTACCACTCCTCAATAATGACTCATTTTTGTTAATACTGCTGATTTCACTATCAATGTGAAAGTTGTGAGTTTGAAACTCGTCCAAAGTGGTGCTTTTTGTAGCAAAGTTGCCTTTGTTTGAATCTATTGGATCTTGAGACGAGACTTCTTGCTTTGTTGCTTCCATGTTTCTTGACTTTGTTGTCTGCTTGATTTCATCAGCATCCCAACATAGTAATGTCATCTGAAAGTGAAAGAAGTAATATTAGGTTAATAAACCTTGAAGGTTCAATAATTTTAGCTAGTAATAAGCAAATTCTATGCATTTTTTCAATTTTAAAATTCTAATGGCTTTGGTTTTATACTGACTGAAGATTTTACCTTGAAAATATTTGTTAAAAATAAAATATAATTCAAAATTTTGAGAAAAATTTCCAATATAAATGAAAGGATGTCTTATGTTTACATTAAACTTCTTCTTTCATTGGTAATAAATCACTGTGTCTACTTTTATTGTGACGATTTAGATAAACTGGTTTGTCAAAACACATGTTACAAATGTGACAAATATATTTAGCAGATTTGTCATGAAAGATTTTAATATGGTGGGTTAGCAATCTCTGACTATCAAAAGCTTCAAGACATATTTTGCACTGAAAGTCTTTATCAACATGGACTTTTTTGTAATGGAGCTGCATATGCATCTTTTGTGGAAAAGTTCTCTTACATACTTCACATTCATAATCTCTTCTTTTCTCATGAACTGTGTCAACATGCAATTTTAGATGATGTGCATTCCTAAATTTCTTTCCACAAAAATCACATGGAAAAGGTCTCACATCATTATGAACAGAATTAATATGACTTTTCAAATAAGCCTTATCATAAAAACTCTTACCACACAAATCACAGACAACAGTTTTCTCTCTTTCACCAACTGTATGAAAACTTCTCGTATGATATGCCAAGTCCTTTGACGTTTGAAACATCTTCCCACAATCTGTGCACTTATATTCTCTGACCCCTTCATGGACCCACATAATATGTCTCTGGACAGAAGAATTTGAAGAAAAAGGATGTGAACATATGTGGCAGATGAAATCCCTGATTTTATCATGAACTGTTTTTACATGCTTTTTAATCTTATCTTGAGTCAAAAAGCCCTTATTACAAATCTCACAAAAATAATTTTTCTCTTGTTTATGAACAATTCTAACATGCAATTTCAAATTTTCTTTATTTTTGAAAATCTTTGGACACTCTTCACACTTTATTTTAGCATCAACATGAGCTCTTTCTGTGTGTTCCTTGAGACGCCATTCAAATCCAAAAGCTTTATCACAATG
This sequence comes from Longipedia americana, assembly GCA_028571025.1. NCBI lineage: Eukaryota > Metazoa > Arthropoda > Copepoda > Polyarthra > Longipediidae > Longipedia > Longipedia americana. The sequence continues at coordinate 16,397 of JAOWAT010157769.1, forward strand.
TTCACATTGAAAAACAATACCTTCATGAACAATTTTCAAATGGTCTTTAAAAGGCTTTAGGCCTTCAAAATCTTTTTTACAGATTGTGCAATATGTAGATGATTCTAACTTGAGATGAATTTTTGAAATATGAATCTGCAATGCATATAAATGGGCAAATGTTTTTTCACAAGTATCACAATTGTGCCTTTTGACTTCTTCTTTTGTATGTGCCTTAATCTTGTGCTTTTTCAAATGACCTTTTGTAGAATAGGTTTTGTCACAATCTTCACATTTAAATTTTATTTCCAAAGCACTCTAAAAATTGTAATTATTTCTAAATGAAGATAATTTAATATCAAATTCGCACCAAATACAGTAAAAAATCTATTCTGTGAGTTTCTAAATATTGTTTACAGTTTTTAACAATATTGATTGGATTTCCTCTTCAAATGATGGTTATTTCAAGAGGCTGACAAAATAGTTTACCTTTCATCACTGATTCTGGGATTACTTTCTCCATTCAAAAAAGTTTACTTATTCTGAAATGAAATTAATTGTTTGAATAAGAAGATTGCATTAAAACTGTATTAAAATATTGTATGTATTATGAATAAGGAACATTTTCAATTGATAGAAAAGGGTATACAGAATCTTCATTTAGAAACAAATTATCTTGCAGTAATTTTTACTTTTTTAGTTGTTTTCTTTTGCAAAGCACTGTCATGCTCATCATCATCATCATCAGAGGTAACTTCATCACTAGAATCTTCCTCCTTTAGCTTCCTTTTTCTTGGACTAATTTTATCACTTGGAGCTGGATTAGTTTCATCACCAACATCACATTTATATGCTGTAAAATCATCACCATAATGATAGTTCTCATATTTCTCCTCAAAATCCTCTTCCTCTAACTTTATCTCACATTTCACCTGATCAATTCTATGACCATCATAATCTATCTGATCATATGATTCCTTATCAATAATGATCCGCAACTCTTTAGTAAGCATTTTTAATTCTTCTATATTTTCTTCTGCACTATAGATTATTCCAGAAGTCAGAAAATCTATAAAATCAAGCAAAACAGAGTTTGTAATATCACAAAAGATGATCATTGCCATTGAATCAGGTTCAACATTTCCCAAGATGTGTTTCATTAATGGACTAGAAGCAGCAATTAGTTGGGAAGAGAATTCCCTCGTTTGACTAGTCTCCAGAGAATTCATATTGAAATTTTTTATCGATAGGTCCTTCTCATAATTGTGATTAAGTTCTGAAAACCAAGATGTGTCACTCTTGACATTTACAGTCTTAGCTGTATCATTCTGGCACTCCTTGAAAATCATATTTATTTTCAAATGTTTAAAATGGAGACATCAATTTTTTCATTCCATTTGATTTGAAAATAATCATCATCTAGCTGAAATTGGATAAAAAATTTGTTAAATTGCTTACCAAAAATAATTAAATGTATATGAAAAACTTTCAGCTTTAAAGTTGTAGTTTACAACAAGCTAATGTCATTTTAAATACATAAATTAAAAATGAAATTTGGTTTAGGCTTTGCTTGTCCTTTAAATAACAAAATCTTTGTAATAAAATTACAAACAAGAGAACATTTGTGTAATGCAAAAAATAACTAAAACATATCACACCATTTTGCTTATAGGCTTTAATCAGTGAGAGTTTGTCAACACTGGATTCAACCTTCATGTGAAATGCATAAATGGGCTAAATTTCTTCTTCCTTCATCTCTAATTTGTCTCCATGTTTCCATTTATTGTGCCGATAAAGGTAGCATGGCTTATCAAAGCACATATTGCAAATGTGACAAATATGTTTTGCAGTCCCAGTGTGTACAATTTTGGTATGGTGGGTTAAGAGTCTCTGACATTCAAAAACTTCCTGACACAGTTGACATTGATAAGTTTTATTAATGTGAACCCTTTCCTTGTGCATTCTACAATCTCTAGCCATTGGAAATGTTTTATGACATATATCACAGACATAGTCTCTTCGCTTCTCATGTATGCTCATTATGTGAGATTTAAGATGTAAATCTTTCTTGAATTTCTTATCACATAAATGACATGGAAAGTTTCTAATGTCACTGTGCACACTGTTCATATGACTAGTAAGTTGGGGTTTTGTCATAAATCTCTTCCCACAATCATCACAGACAAAATTTCTCTCTTGTGTGCCTCCTGAATGTGCACTATTCATATGATATGTTAAATGTGCTTTATGCTGAAATGATTTATCACACTCTGAACAAGGAAAGTCTCTAATTTTGTCATGTACCAACTTAATATGTTGCTGAACTCCCGAGTTAGATGAAAATGGGCGGGAACAAATGTGACAAATGAAATCTCTATTATTGATATGGACAACTTTGACATGCCTATTAAGTCTTTCTTGCAAAAGAAATCCTTTTCCACATGTTTCACAGAAAAAGTTTTGTTCTTGCTCATGGACAGCTTTAACATGTGTTTTTAAAGATTCTTTATGTTTGAAACTTTTGTCACACAATGTGCACTTTAGGTCTGCAACTGCATGACTCCTATTGACATGATCATTAAGCCGCCACTCATAGCCATATTCTTTATCACATTGCTTACATTTGAAAGATATTCCCTCATGTACTATCTTCAGATGATCTTTGAATGGTTTTAAGCCTTTAATATCTATCTTACAAATAGGACAAAAAGTCTTGGAATCTACATTCAAATGATCTTTGGCAACATGCTGTTGCAGGACCCAAAAAGCTAAAAAGTCTTTCTTGCAAATCTTACAAGTGTGCCTTTCTGTATCATCAGGCATATCATGATATTTTATCCTATGATATTTTAAGCTATATTTTGTTGTAAATTCGGTATCACAATCAGGGCATTTATAGCTTATTTTTAGTCCCTTTTCTTTAGCTGGTTTTTCTTCAGATGTTTCTTCATAATCATCATCATTCTCTTCTTTAACATTAATTTTCCCATTATAAACAAAATCCTCATCTTGATTATCATCATAATCCTCTTCCTCTTCTGCTTCTTCAAGATCTTCAACTTCCATCTTTACTTCACACTTAAGAGGCAGATCTAAAGACTGATTTTCAATTTGTTGATTTTCGGGTTTCTCAGTCATTAATTTCAAATCACTTATTACAGTCCTTAGAGATTCAATATCATTTGGATCTCCCTCAAACTCACCATAAGACATGAAATGTAACAAATCATCAAGGACTGATTCAGCTGTATCACATATGACAATCAATGTCTCTTCTAAATCAAGCTCGATACTATGTAAAATTGATTTCATAAAAGGACTTGAAGCTGCAAGTAATTGCCTCGAGTACTTTCGAGGAATGCTGGATATTTGTAGGTCCATGTTGAATGTCTTTAATAAAAGATCTTTTTCATAAATCAATCCTGGATCTAGAAACCAAGACGTTTCTTTCTTGATTGTAACTAGCTTCTGAGATGCACCCAAAACTTCTTGAGATAAGATCATAATTGTAATTTTATGTGACAATGACCCACCATTAACTCCTAGAATAGAAACATTAAGTCAATTGATATAAGACATATCAAGGGAAATCACCTTTAAAAAATAAATAAATTTTGATTTTTAACATGATTTGTGATTGATATACAATAAAGACTTTTAAAATGGACAATACATATTCAATTTTATATGTAAACTTGGTATAGTGCATATCTTGAAGTGAGAATTGTGCCAAAATTTAGAAAGAAAATGCAATCTGTGATTTTATGAGAAAGATGAAGAATTGATACATCAAATGCTTGAGTGACTAAACTTTCTAATAAAAATTTTGAGTTGATTCATTTAATTCAAGACACATCTAATATTCTTCAATAAAATAATATGCAGGCACACTAAATCAATTTCATAACTTTTGTAATTCAAACAGTTTAAACATAGCAAATTTTCCAATAACAAATAATTCTAAAAAGATTGTCTCCAACTGAATTAGATCTAAACTTCCTCCTCTTTCATATTCAGTCTGTCTCCATGCTTCCCCTTGTTGTGCCTATCAAGATAACATGGCTTGTCAAAGCACATATTGCAAATGTGGCAAATATGCTTTGCAGTTCCAGTATGCACAATTTTTGTGTGATGGGTTAACAATCTCTGACATTCAAACGCTTCATCACAAAATTTACATCCAAATGTTTTATTAATATGTACTCTCTCTTTGTGTACCCTTAAGTCTTTTGCTTGTGAAAATGATTTTGCACAAATGTCACAAACATGGTCTCTTCTCTTTTCATGTACATGCAGTATGTGATTTTTGAGAAGAAATTCTTGTTTAAATCTCTTTTCACATAAATGACATGGAAAATTCCTGATACCATAATGCACATTTGTCATGTGCCTAGTAAGGTCTGGTTTTGTCATAAATCTTTTACCACAATCATCACAGACAAAATTTCTCTCTTGTACCTCTGCATGTACACTGTTTATGTGGTGCAGTAAATGGGCTTCAAAACCGAATTCTTTATCACATTGTGGACAAGGAAAGTCTCGAATTTTATCATGCACAAACCTCACATGTTGCTGAACTCCTGAATTAGAAGAGAATGGGCGAGAACAAATATGGCACATGAAATTTTTGATTTTGTGATGAACATTTCTTATGTGCTTTTTTAGTCTTTCTTGTAAAAGAAATCCTTTTCCACATGTGTCACAGAAAAAATTCTCCTCTTGATCATGTACTGACCGTTTGTGTTGTTGCAATGTACTTTTGTGTTTAAATGTTTTGTTACACTCAGTACATTTTAAATCTGCATTTGAGTGACTACTGTCAATATGATCCTTAAGCCTCCATTCATAACCAAAAACTTTATCACAGAAATTACATTTGAAAGATACACCCTCATGAACAACCTTCATATGGTCTTTGAAAGGTTTTGTGCCTTTTATTTCTATTTTGCATATAGTGCAAAAAGTCTTTGAATCTATATTCAAATGATCTTTAGCAATATGTTGCTGCAAAACCCAAAATGCAATAAACTCTTTCTCACAAGTATGACATTTGTGTTTTATAGGTGCATCATTAGGAAGATTATGAAATTTTATCCTATGATATTTCAAGCTATATTTTGTAGAAAATTCAGTGTCACAATCTGGACATTTATGCTTTATTTCTAGTCCATTTTCTTTTGCAGATTTTTCTTTGCATATCTTTTCACTTTCTTCTTCTACTTTCATTTCATCATCATCTTGAAGATGATCATCATGTTCATTATCATAATAATAATCATCATCATTATCATTATCTTGTGCTTCTTCTTCTCCAGGATCTTCAACTTCCATCTTTACTTCACACTTTACTGGTCCTTCAGAGGATTTATTTTCAGTTTTCTTAGTCATTATTTGCAAATCATTGATTATCAAGTTCAATGGTTCAATGTTATCAAGATCACCATTAAATTTGCCACATGACATAAATTGCAACAAGTCATCCAAAATGGATTCTGCAGTATCACATAACACAATCATAGTATCTTCTGTATCTATCTCAATGCTGTTTAAAATTGACTTCACAAAAGGACTTGAAGCTGCAAGTAATTGCCTTGAATACTTTCTTGGACTACTGGAGAAGGGTGGAGTGACATTGAAAGTTTTTAATAAAAGATCTTTTTCATAAATAAGTCCTGGATCTGAAAACCAGGAAGTTTCATTCTTGATCGTGACCATCTTTCGAGATGCACCAAGAACTTCTTCTTGATTCAATATCATGATTATGCTTGTGCATGTGACTGTATGGATCACATCTATTAATCCCTGAGGCCCACCTTGAAAACCTAGAACAGAAAAATAAAGTGATTTTTATGTATTCGTGATCAGATTAACATCCACCAAGCATTTTCTATTCATTTATTTCTTCGTTTTAAAATTGACCCCTTTGCACAAATATTCAACATTGTTAAAAGTAGGGGGTGGACTTAATCAACTTTTGCTCCAAAATCGGCCCGGACAGGGTCTAGATTTTGAATAAAGTTGCAAAA
>JAOWAT010158880.1:0-22399 GCA_028571025.1 Longipedia americana
CCGATCTGAGAGTTTAGATATAGAGGAAGTAGGGCTGTAGAAACCCCTATTGCAAAACCCAAAATCATTCTTGGTACCAATAAATACAGGAAGCTAAATTTAACCACTTGTAGTATGATCGAGAAAACCGATAGGGTATCTACAATGAACAGAGTTTTTCTTTAGCCAAAAAAATCTGTGAATATTTTATATGTCAAGGGCCCTGTGTTGCTATAATTGCAGTACCTAAAAGAGCTCCAATTGTGAAGGCACTCGTGATAAGAGTGGTTTCAATGTTGGTTTTATACTATGAGAGATTATTTTTTCCCCTCAATAATTGCTCCATTTGTGAAAAACACGTCAGCTCGTATCCCGTTAAGAATGCACCGCATGATATCGATGCCGCCATTAATGCAACAGTGAATCTAGACTTTATTTATAGTTTCTTCGAATAGTCGCGATTCATAGCCAATGCTTACAAAATAATAAATTTCAGTGAGTAAACACGATTTTATAATTGCATCGACAATCATGATTGCTCAAACTATTTTTACAGTTTCTCATCGGAAAATTGATAACTTTCGCAGTTTTTCTAATTGCTTGGAAATAGTTATCCCTAAGCGAATTATTGAGCTTACCGTTGGAGTGCTTTGCTCATTTTATCTTGTCCAGTCTAGAACGATTTTGAAAAATACAATTATGAATCCGAATTGTAGTTTTCAAGAGAATATGATATTAAATGAACGCTTTTTCCTCCCCTTTTCTTGCTATAATTTTTGTCAGACTCGACAATGTCCATGATTTATTTGTAAATCAACGAAATATTGGGATCATCATTAAACTTAAGCATATCAAAGCCTTAGAATTATCTAACGATTTTAATTTGCTATTCGGGGCAAAAAACTTGAATCACTTTTCTGATTTTTTATAACGCGCTTAGCACATACTAGTAATGGGACTCGTACCCCAAGTATCTACCTATTGTTAAAAGAAGCTTTTTGAGAGTTGAGTTTTCATCGTCTTTGAATAATTCCTAACAGTTGACACTGACAAGAAAATTTTTCCCATCCACTTTTTTTGACAAAGTCTTTTAAAGAATCAGATTATAAAAGGTTTTAATTTAAGACTCATACAAGTTTTGGAAGAGTGTGCAGAATTTACCGTAAAATTGCCAAATAAGGACGTTTCTTTTAGTTTAGAATTAGCAGGCTATGCCATATTTGAACCGATTCTTTTGCACCTTCAACGGTTGGTAATCTTCTTATTTGACTTAGTATTCCTAGACGTAATAGATAGCAACTTTACTCAATTGTCGAATATTTTTTGCTGTGAATAGTTATTCATTGCCCGATGAAGACTACACGATATTGACGAGAGATTACCAGTATATTCTTTCCTTTCCCATCGAATTGAATAGATAGCTGCTGTCCCTCTTATAAGTTTTGATTTTTAAGGTCACGATAGGCTCGATAAGATGAGCGATTCTTGATATGACTGTTTCCCTGTAAGTTTTTTCCTTGACGGAAGGTGGAAAAGAAAGGTTGTATACTATCTCGAGGTAGTCTTCCAGCAGCAGGTCGTAGTTTTTGATTTTCTAACCCTAGAGGATGTGAAGGTGATCTTATAAAAAGGATAAAATTGAGTCCAAGACTGGAGTATCCAAGGGAAGTTAGCAGTAAAGAAAGTTTATGATGTAAAGTGTCACATCTTAGATGAGATTCTCTTAAATCGGACTCTAATTTAACGCAAATATACCTTGAGGATCAAATGCAGGTTTTTTCTCTTCACAAACTACCTTTTAACCTCGGGCTGCTTAAGTATATTCGCCAAGCAAATGAAGGCAAAACTATTGAAGAGAACGTGGAAGTTTTTTTCGAGAATCACGCAACAGAGTTCGAGAACTAAATGAAAAGAGGATGTGTTCGTCTGTGTTATATGCCAGTTTATAAGGAACAGCATGACAAGCTCGAGTGTCTGCTTTGCTTAAATGTTACCTTCCTGAACTCTGTCTACTATACTAAGACCCAGTTAAGCGAGATTTCCAATGGTTTACGGAGGGAGTTCTTTAACCAAGATCGTGTTGGGTTTTATTACTTGCCAGTAATCAGTAAGAGTTGATAATTTCATATTTCCATTGGCTATTTCAGTAGCTAGTGATTTTGCTTTCTACTCTTGTTCGGGTAGTGGCTGTTTTTCTATGAGTTTTTTTCTTGATTATGAGAACTTCTGGTCAACATACCCTTTCCTCAGAGCTCTTTTGTATTACTAGCGTCTGTGCATCGTGCCTTCCGTGATGTTTTTTCTGAGTGACATTAATTTGAATTTATAACAAAATTGTAGTTAAAAAATAGGCAAACCTGTATAAAAATTTAACATTTGAATGCAGTACAATAACGAATCTTACACTCAAATTACACTACCCCCGGGGGTAAAAGCCCCAGATGCTCCCTATTTGCTGTAGTTTCATCTCAAAGTATCCCGTTTGATCTATCTGAACAAATCAAGGGATCTATTGCTGAAAGTCAGATGGTGGGGAGTCGATACTGCTGACTATGCTACCTTTAAAGAAAGAGAACTCCTTTTTTCTTACCCTATTTATAGCTCTAGGGCGAACTTTCTGAAATACTGTCATGATATGCACTCGCTCCACATTTAAATATGCGATAATAGACCAAGTTAGTCCGTCATCTGCAAAACTATGATTAATTTCAGAAGTTTGAAGGGTTGGATGGGATAATCCTACCAAACACAGCTGGATTTGATCAATAATCGAAAGAAAGTGGGAGAAATATCGACATAAATTTAAATACTATAACAGCCTAATTTTATGATTAATAAAAAATAAACAAAGCAATCAAGAAATGCTGACTCTAACGGTCATAAACAATAAACTGAACGAATTCCTAGCATTAGGTAATCCATTTTTAAGGGTAAAAGTAATTCTCCTCGCAATAGAGAATACTTGTCTAGTGAACATGGAAGCTTTCGTGAATAATAGTATCCCAAGTTTGATTCTATAGTCAATGATTACTCCAGCCGGAGAAAGTTTTAAAGACACCCCGAAGAACAAATAAAAGATGAGTTTGGTTCATGCATTTGTAGCAAAATCAACCAATACAATCACATATAGGCTTAATTTTTCACATTGAGATAGGACTATCAGCTGATATTCGGCGTCAGAAATCCGGAAGGCTAATAGAATTTGCAGTCAATAGAACTCGAGTTCATAAATTGGGTTCCAATGAAAGAAAATAATAAACAAAATACAGAAAGCAATTCAATCGTTCTGATTTAGTTTCCCTTGCCAGGTGAAAGGGTTAATCGTTATGAGCTCAGCAGTCACTAAAGAGGAACTGTTAGGGTGATGCTTAATAATGAAAAATATTCAGAAAAAGAACTCCGAAATTACGTCAAAGAAGCAATTATTTCAATCAAAGTGGATGAAAAATGGAGTGGAGCCGTGAATCTAAGTAAACTGCTGAGCTAATGTGGAAGTACTATCATCGTAGCTATTTATGATGGAAACGGCAAAAAAGGAGGAAACCGTAAAATTATCGGACACTGTTAAGTGAAAATTATTCCTCCCGAGACTATAAAACCCGCTCACACTAAGCATACCTAACAGGGGTCACAATAAAGTTAAAATAACACTAAACTAGCAGATAAAAAGGATTCAATGAGGCATGAGTATGTGTGGATTTTTGTCAATTAGTTCAATCCACTTTAACAGAGTAAATATGTAAATAGCAACATGTTTATAAAATGTAGGCACAAAGAGGAATAAATTGAAACCCAGACTGTCTGGAAGTGTTTTAACCCCAGTTTCTGCTACATATTGACTCTATAAAAGTAGTAAAAATATTTCCTCGAACTTTGGGATCGTCAAAAGAGGTCTTTCTTGATAGGGAAGGTTGAAGTGAACAACTAGTTTAAATGGGAATAGAATTTGCCAGTTTTGAATGTGAAAAAAGATGTTGTGGGTTACCTTTCAGTGTGTATAGGGTCAGGTTCTTTAATTGATGCCAATAAATTCTTACAAATTCACATGAAAAAAAGGAATAACAATCAAGCTAAACTACCAAATTAAAACGACATATAACGAAAAAAATCTGAAATGAATGAATCTTAATCGGATCGGGAATCTGTAAATTCTAGAGGAAGACAATAAAGTTAGGTGGAATTTGATGATAGAAACGAGCATAAAAAATAGCATGTAATAGACGGAAACTGTAAAAATTCAAATAAAAAACGCAAACCGGAATGCCAATCAATGTCTCTGCTGGAAGTTCACAACATCCTCTTTACAAAAATGCTCAGCTGTTAAGAGTTGCCTTCTAGAAACAGAAGGAGTTTAAAACTGAGTTAATTCGAGGAACTGTTCGGTTCTATTGGATAGACTTCTCAATTTCGACTTCCAACTTGGGCTATCAGTAAGGTTGCTTCTTTCTACCTTGACATATCTACTAATGAAGTTAATATTGTTCAGTTTTTTGATTCCTTTGAAGCTTTCAAAAACTACTACAAGGATTTACAAGAGTATAGGGATGTTGTGATAAGATAGTTTCTGATAGATTTGGAAAACGCTGGTATGACCATAAATTTGCTCTAGGCCAGAGTGAAGGATTTATGGCAGGATTTGAAAGAATTTACAAACAATGCGGGCAACATATAGAAACTGAGGATTTACTATTCTGATTATCGACCTATATAATTCTGTGATAAACTGAGAAAGTTCCAAGTTTATGAGAGTACCTTCGCAGACTAATTGCCTTATCTGTAGATCAAGGAATATATTGTCTAGCAGCTTTGTGATTTACTTGATCTTAATCCAAAAGACATGAGGTTCCGATAGACACTAAGAAAAGAGTCAGTTTAGTTGTCTAAATGGGAATAAATCAATATTTTTGAGGTGTAGAAAAAACAATCATAGAAAAACCCGTAAATAGTTAAATCTCCAACTTTTGGCCTCCTTAATTTATAAAATATACCCCAGCACGTCGTCGATAATCAATATCATTCCACTTTTGAGAAAATATCCCCCATATATGCCAATAAAAACCAGCACCTTTGCATGTTAACATCAAATTTTGATAGCAAACTCTAGAAATTAGTCATAAATGGCACAATAGTTCAAATAACTGACTCAGAGTAGGGATTTGTGTGGTTGTAAGGAGTGAAAAAGTAATTCAGATATGTGGTAACCATGAAAATGAACAATGGGAAAAGCTTTGAAACCGAAGGTGCGTACAATGAATGGTTAGGAATTATGGATGAAAATGGGGAGTATGGTGGATGTATCAAGATTTGTCAACATTTGCATTGATTGTCGTACAATTTACTTTTATTGTTCGTATAAATAGAAGATATGTAGTGATTAATTTTCGCAACTATTCGCGCTCCAATTTCCTATTCTTGACTGGCAGCCTGCCTTAACCTACTAGTTCATTTGCAGTCTGTTAAAAACTATTTGGAACGGTGCCTTGGTTTGACTATTCTCCTTTTCATTTCCAAAACTTTTTCTTGCGAGGAAAAAGAAGGCAGTTTGAGGCGGTTCTTATTAAAGAGAGATAAAAGATTAATTTAAGACCTTTATTTAAAAATATCGCTGGTAAGTTTTTATCGTGAAACAGGTTTTCTTTGTAGCTTCAAGAGCGATTATGCCGATACTAATTTTGGTGATTTGCGGACGAAAAAGTCTTATGGTATTTTTCTGCTTCGAGAGATCTTAGTATCCGCTGTACGATATATTCGGCGGAGAATGGAGCTATTTTTTGGGAAAAGCGGACTTTCTCTCGCGTTTATCATTTCTTCGATATTAAGCAGGATTATTTCTATAAAAGGAGTGAGCAAAATAACAGTTATAAATCGCCAAAATTATGCTTTTCTTCCATATTTCCCGCTTTAAATTCCTTATGAATTTCTGTTGGCGAATGACTGCTAATTTACAAACCAAGAAAAGCTAAGCTATTTTGTAAAGTAGGAGATGCTCATTCCAATAATAATTTTATAGCTCCTGTACTATATACTGAAATGAAAATAACCTTTGGTAAAAAATTTGAGGACATGTTCTCCTCGGTTGTATAATAAATTCGTAAAAGATCCAACTAGAATCCCAAAAGGGATCCACCAATCTAAGCAGCTTTAAGGTAAACTCAGTTCGTAATTCGATCACAACTTCTGAACGATCGCAAATCTAATGCTAGTAGAAGAGATTACAGGTACAGCTAAGATAAGTATGCACAGGGAAAAGACATGAGCAACACATTTACCACTTTCAAAAATGTTAGATACCGCTTGAGTTAAAATCCATAGGAAAATCATGAGTTTCATATAACAAACCTGACTTTTTCTAACCCAGTATCACCTCAAAAGAAAAGAGTTCAGTTGTCTCCGATAACCTCCCGATAGTAAGAAAAAAATGAGAAACCACCTAACATTCGTAGCAGCAATTCCCCAATGAATCGAAGAATCAGTCAAGTAAATGCTAACTACTCACTTGAACATGCAATGCGGTAGTCAGAAAGATTTTCTAGAAAGAGAAGAGATAAACTCGCCAAGAAATCAAAATAGGCGGAAGAAATATAGGGATGGAATGATCCTAGTCAATAATAGGACATTTCCGATTTTATAATTCAGAGAGGAAAAAAATTTTGATTTATATAATATCATATATCAATTCGATAACACTGTACTGGTTCTTTTCATACAACTATATTTCTCCATTCCTCGTTGTCTTTATAGCGGAATTTTTATTTATCATCAGTTATTTTTACAAGAGACCCCAGAATAAACTATATTTTGCGAGTAAATTTTACTATGTGAGGGCAAACCACGTTATTTTTTTTCTAGCAGTTCCGGTGAAACCAACAGATTCTTGAGAAGTACATTAGAAACATATTTTGGCTTATATCTGAGACTGTATTTAAGATATCAAATTGGTTCATTGCAGTCTGGAATGGGTACCTGAGAAACGAACTGATATAATTATGCATTCTTTTGGAATGAATTTTTATGGTTTCGTAGAAGACAAACAAGCTTTCGAAATACTAATGTTCTTGTTGATTCAAATGGAGGGATTTCTTTTTGTGATAATTCTGAGACAGAGTTTGCTAGTATTTAATCGCTGTCTATTTATTTAAAAACAGTGTAAGATCTTATTAGACAAATGGTTCTTTTTCAAAAATTTATTAGTTTTTCTTTATGTTATTTGCGATTGTGACTGGAACTGATGGTGTTGATGGCGTTGGGGAGTTTTTTATCTACTACGTGTTTCTCTTTTAACATTTTGGACATTCGACAGATTTTCTGTTGTTTTACCTCCGATTGAAAATGTAGTCGACGATTTCTAGCATGTTCTTGTCGGTTAGACCGGCTGGAAGTTGAATGGATTATCGCATTTGCTTTACTATATCAAATTTTTGTTTTTTATTGATTTAGTTCGTGACACATTCAGTATTCTTTTTGACCGACTCATGACTGTTCCTTTCGACTGACTTGTAGCTATACTTTTTTTGAGCATTTTGTTACGCTAAAGGCTGTGAATCCCAGGTTGACCGGTTTTCTTCGGGAGTGTTTAGTAGATTCTATTTTGATCTTCTGTACTATGCTCTAAAACTTGATGGATGAGCTCGAGGACTTGATATTTTGTTCTGATTGGTAACGAAGCGTTCGGACGACAGTTCGGCTAGGTTGGATTTTCGCCTAGAAAGTTTCTTCAATCCCTTTTTCCTCATTTATTACTGTTTCTTAAAGTCGATACTTTCAATCTGTTGTTTTTATCCGTTCTAGGATTTTTTTTCCGTATTTTTGTTCTAACCCTTCGGAACGCCACTCTCTTGGTTGTATTTTTCCTCGATTGAAAAAAGGGAATTGTGTTTTCTATGTTTATTTTACAGTTAATCTCGGCTTATTTTCAAGAAACTAACTGCTTGTCTAGCAGAAATCTTTGGTAATTTTTACGTTTTATCCCTCCCAAACACAATAGTAGTAGGTTTTTGATTCTTTCTTCTCAAATTTATGGGCACAAGATATTACGTTTTTCCTTCATTGATGTCTATTTCATTGCCAACTGTTTAGTCATTTTCGTCATTTTAAAGGTTTGATTTATTTTTATCTTCTAAAACTGCATGTCTTTGTAGTTAATCGGGACCAATAACCGGATTTCTCGAGCTTGATGAATTGGGTGCGACACTTCCATCGCATTTTTAACACTTTTGCTTTGATCTATAGCTATCGATTGCATGCTCCAAAAATAATTCGTTCTTAGTTTTTTAATGAATTTATTATTGAAGTTGTCTATTTCTCTAATTGACACCTTCATACGATTTCGCAAGTTCAGCAAGCTTTGTGTTGCATATTGTCAATTATATGGGTACCCATTTTTCAGTTTGACATGATGAGCTCGGATACGCTTCTCTTCGCTTTTTCTATAATTCTTTTTCAATTTTTTTGAACAATAGGAACATTTTCTAGAGCCATGGGGGAAGTTTGACAAGAAAGTGAGCTTTAAAATGTTGTTGAATTCCCGTCATAAATGACTCGTCGATCAGATCTTTATGTTAAATGTGTTGATTTTATTCATTTTGAGTTATTTGCTCCAAATTCATGATTTACTCCAACACTTGATTCATATACTCCTAAATTTTCGACTACCGAAACTGGATGTCCTTTTCCTTGTTTTGAATTGCATTCTGTGATAAATTAAGTTGAATACTTAGAGTTCATTAAAGAAAGTTTTGTCCTCTTCTGAAGTAAAGAGTTATTTATTCATGAAGCCTTTCCCGATTTTCCCCAGAAGTCCTGTCCCTACTTCGTCTTGAAAAGCTTGGATTTCTTTTTCGATGTTGACTAATCTAATATTTTACTGGCATAGTTTGCATAGTGCCTGTCCTGGGGATGTTTTTTCATTTTGTTTCGGTTTAGATAGTTCGGGGATCTTTTCAGCTAGATTTTTAATTAGCGAAATGTAGTTCTGTAGGATGGCATCGATATGGGATCCTTTCAATGTCCCTGCAAAGTTGGTATAAAAAGCAAGGTTTAGACTGACTAACTAATTTACCGCGGATGAATAAACTTTCCAGTCTTGAATACCCCTCCTGGAGTGATAGGTGGAGAACTTATTCATTTGCCGTGAAATCACTTACAGTTCTCTCTCGATCTTCTTTTGGAATTTTTCTTCCATTAAACTCCTGCACTCAAAAAATATAATAAGATTCGATTCATACTTCTACGCCTTCTTACTCACACCTTTTCGAATTTATTTATTAGGGATATTTTGATTTATTTGGGTGTTTCATATGAGATGTTCTAGAAGATTCTACGCATTAAAAAATAGAATTAGTTTGTGGTGTCGTAAAGAAGATATTTAATTGACTGAGGAGTTTGTGATTGGAGAATAATGGGGTGTAAATTTGGATGGTTTTTGATAGTTTGGACTAATTTGGGATTGTTTTATTTATTGATTATATCGATGATAAACTCCTCGTACGACATTTGCACAACCGGGACCAAGCGTAAAGCATAAAAAATCGACATATTTTTTGAAGATCATGTCCTTTCTATGAAGAAGTTCCGGATGAGCATGTTTCCCTGGGTGCGCATTGATGAGCTCAAAAAAGATCTGGTTGCTACACGCTTCTCGAAAAATATTCACTGGCCTGATCTGCGTTTTTTCTACAAAAATATTGAGTTGTCCAACAATAACAAACGTCTCTTTGACTATAATATATAGCCAGAAGCCACCATTCTTATCACCATTCATGCGCAAAACTCCAATCATTAGCTCGGAATCGTCAATCCCTACCAAATCTTTCATAAAACCCCGGATTAAATCACCTTTCTCCTCATGAGTGTGAAATCCGGCCTATCCATCAACCAGATTCCCAAATTAGCCCCGTAGGGGACGTCCGGCACTTACTTTTTAAATAACCATCTCAAGAAGAAGGTTGCTATTTTCAAGCCTTTTGATGAAGAGCCATATGCTCCAAACAACCCAAGAAACTATGTTGGTAGACTTGGAGATGTGGGAATTCGTAAAGGAATATTAAGCGGTTAATGTGCGACTCGTTAAGTCGCAGCGTATCTGTTAGATGACAAAAAATTTCACGGGGTGCCAGCAACTACTTATGTCTAGTTTGATCATCACGTTTTTAATCACAAGGAAATTATTTCCAACGAACCTATCCTCAGCTCACGGTAAAATAATCTCAACCTTTTCAACGCGAAGCACGGATCGCTTCAATAATTTGTGGAAAGCCACGATAATGCTGGAAATTTGAGTTCAAAATTGTTTGATGTTTAGTAAGTCCATAGAATCGGGATTCTTGATCTCCGAATACTGAACTGTGACAGAAATTAAGCTAACATTTTGGTGAGGAAGATGGCAAAAGTCGATAAAGAAAATGATAAGGGTGTGAAATCAAAGTTTCTTAAGTTGATTCCGATCGATCATGGCCTATCTTTCCCAGATAATCTAGAAATCAACGAATACCAGATGGTCTGGATGGATTACCCTCAGGCGGCAAGACCATTCAGTGAAAAATCGCTCAAATTCATTGAAAGCATTAATCCTGCTTAGGACTGCATGAAATTGAGAGAAAAATTGGGATTTAGATAAATATGTCTTCGGAACTTTAGAATTGCTCAGACTTTTCTGAAAAAAACGGCAAAGGCAGGATTCACCTTGCAGCAAATCGGGAAAATGGTCTATCGCTAAGATGATGACGATGATGAAGACTCCGAGAGTGACGATGAAAGAAGCAAAAAGAGTATCAAAAGGATAAGAGAGCATTCCGAACTGTAAAAATTGGTGAATCAGGCTGAAAACATATACCTTATGGTCAAATAAAATGGCATAAAATCTACTGTTGAGTTTCAAATAGGATTAATTAAACCCAGGGAATCTGCTTTGCGCCCTATTTTTGAGGAAGATGAGATGAGGTAAGCAAAATCTCCAAAAATGGGCAAAAATGTTAAAATAGACGAAACATCAATATAGAAAAGTGCGGGGAGAATCGAATCTTCCAAGAAAGGAATAACCGAGAGAGTAAGAAACGTGAGCTTGCCACATTTGAAAAAGACTTCTGCGAGCAATCAAAAAACCAAACTAAAGAAAAGAAGAAAGAAAGAGGGGCCAAATGGCATGCACAAGGCAGGAAGGAAAGCATAGCAATGGGAGGAGATATTCTATCATTATTTCGAGGATCTACTGGACAGATTCATCGACTAAAAGAAGAAAGGCAATAAAAAGAACTCTTCGCCATTGAGAGGTCGATTAATGAGTTAGGACCTAGAGATTTGATTGGCATGAATTACTTATGTTACTGTCAATATATTAAGTTGTAGTAAATATGAGCTAATTATCTTCTCTGTTTGTAAATTGCGGTATTTGTTCCAAAAAATTTGATTTTGATGTTCATGCGCCAAGGCAACTCTACTGTGGACATTCTTTCTGCTCAATTTGTATTTATAAACAATCCAAAGCGTTCGGAAAGATGCAGTGTAAAGATATCATAACATCAGGTAGAGACTGCAAATCAATTTTTTCATCGAAATAAGTCTCTCAGATTCCAAAAAATCACTTATACTTATAGCTGATGCAAAGAGCTTACCAAGCAGTTCCGAAAAAACAATTTTTAGAAAAAAATCCGTAATAGTAATCCTCCTAAAAATTGAAAATGTAGAACAGCACCAATATCAAATGCCTTTTCGAACTATGCAGCAATCGGGCCAAAGAAAACACCGTATTTTGCAGTAAAAAGTGCTATTAGCTATTTGATTAGTTCGCTACTCAATGACTCTCCTTGATTTAAACATCAGATTTTTGTTGCTATTATCTTGTAATCACTGTCTAAAATATCGAATTTCTTCTCCATCATTTTATCTCTGCTATTTGTATGTTGCCTTTTTCGGGTTTTGTGCATACTTTTTTTTACCCCAGTAAAGCTCCTGTGCTCATAAACTCCTGGACCTGGGGTTCTCGTATCTCTGATTGTGTACTTTTATACTTTTGATTTGAATGGCCCGTAACCACTTCTCGAAGTCTTGTATTCCGGCTGCGTTTAAAGTTTTTTCGGATGTTCGTCGTAGAATCCGATGAAACACGACTGATCTTTGTAAAATCGTCGTTTTGTTGTTCCAAAGCATTTGGTTTTGTAATCTTTGTAGATGATTGATTAATATGATGAGGGTATGCTACTAATTAAAGTTTTAGTTGTGGCATCTCGAATGCATCCCTTGAAAATTTTGCCGCTTTTGTGGTTAGTTCCTTTTGGGCGATTTTTAAAAGAGTCGATTCTTTCTACCCACATTTACTATTGATTTTCTAATATTTCTGATTAATATAGAAGAAAAATCGATTTATTTAAGGAAAAAATCGAGTAAACTTTGCGATTTTAACACTTCAATAATTCGCATCGAGAATCGATAGCTAAATTTGATGGTTAAAATAATATTGATAGAGATTTATGATTGGCGGGATGGCGATTCAACAGGAGGTATGTTTTGGGTTGACAAAAACAGTGTTATTATGCATAGCGTTCGAGTATTAGGAGATTTGAGTTGTGCTGATATTATTTTTTTTCTTGGCAACTTCTGGGTTCATGAGTAAATTGAGGTTGTGCTGCGACACATCGTAGTTTCTTTGGGCATTGGTTTGGTTGAGCTATTTTTTCCATTCGGGCTGTGGTTAGTAGAAAAAGGTACCTGCGAGTATTGGGATGTATTGAGGATGTTATTCTATGGAGATGGTTTTGGCTTTTACTATTGTGCAATTGGAAGCTATTACTTTTGAAGTTACTGTTGACGTAGCTAGTCCATTTATCTAAGAAAAGTCTGTTTATAGTCTGGGAGCTCCCCTCCGTCCATTTTAAGTTGTATTTTTATTGAAAAGAATAATAATAAAATTGCGAAAGGAGACTACAACAAACTAATAGGTTGTAGCTTGACCTTCATAAAACATTTTCCACAGTGTTGATCAAAATTAGCAAAGGGACGAAAACCCAGTTCAAACCGGGTTTCCTTTATCTTATTTTATAAGTAGTAATTATTTAGAAGAAATTGGTTAAAAAATGAAGAAGATGACCCTTTTGATCACTACATCCATTATAATCGCAAATATAAGGCAAGTTCAAAATTTTTGTGGCCGTGGATGTAAAGTTTGTGGAATTATTTTCCCCCACTTCTTTTGCGTATAGTGTGAACCCAATTGGGAAGTCAACAGTACGACAGGGTATTGCGAATGTGCAAGCACCTTTTACCAAACATCTGATACATTTCTTTGTCAGCCTTGTCCGTTCCCGTGTAAAAACTGTATCGACGATGGTAGTGTCGTCATCTGTACGGAATGTTAGAATAACTCTTTTAGAATACAAAATTCGACAGACTGCAGATGCATGAAGGGCTACGTGGATACTGGGGGTTAAGTCTGTTAAACTTGCCCGTTTCCATGCGAGAACTGTATCAATAATAATGATGTTGTCGTTTGTGAAACATGCTAAGCTAATTCGAATAGAATCCAAAATTCAACAGATTGTAGATGCATGGAAGGATATCTATAAATAGGAGATGCAGAGTGTATATTAGTGTAAGAAACATCGTAAGTACAGTCACGGACTCCACTAAACACTAGTAATGAATCATAAAACAAAACAATAATAATTGTGTCATCAGTAGGGAGTGTTGTGTTTTGTATCGGGATAGTGGCATTTTTCCACAATATCCGAAAAAGAAATACTGTCAGAATCTACTATCGCCAGCATCATAACCAAATAAGATTTCCACGTTAACAATCTTAGCCTCACAATGAGAGTGATTAAACATCATATGTGGAGCAAATTCAATGCGGATTTTAGAAAACGAAGGAATACTTATTCAAGCCTGATCAGACATGTTCGATATGTTTAGATGCCAATACCGTCTTTATGACTCAGTGCGAACACTACTTCCATTCAGAGTGCATTTACAATTGGCTAAAGAAGAAAAACTCATGTCCAAACTGTAACAAGTAAATAACTAAAAAAAATGTTGTCAAGTGGTGTCTAAAATGCTGGAGGACTGTCATTCCTGGAAAAGATAACTATATCTACTGCGATAGCTGCTTAAACTGTGAAGAAGTAATCATAATAAACTGAAAAAACCTATTTTTTTTTAGTTTTTCAAGCTTCTTAGTATTTCTTATATATTTATTCTTATTGTTGAATGGGAAAATTTAATAAACAAACTCCTCAGCACAAACTCTTCTCAGAAGCTCTCAACGATATTCGAAAGTTGATTAAATCTAATTCTAATAAATACCGGGAACAAGTTATGGGTGTTGGTTCCAAAGTTAGAATGCCATATACTCATCTAGTTGGGAGAAGAGCCAAACTTAGACACCGTCAGGCTCTTTAAAAGGCCAAAGCAAGATAAGAAGGCATTCAGTACGACTCCAGCATGCCTTTTCTGACGTAGGGTCTCAATTCGAAGAGAGAAAAAGATTAATTTCAAAAAAATATGTATAAATTTAAAGGGCAGAAGGTCGAAAAATTTGGGTAATAAAAGGGTGGATTTCTGGAAGTTAAGGCAAAGGATATCGAAAAAATCTAATAAAGTAAAAAATCCAGACAGCCAAGCACTCCCAAACAAAAGAAAAAATTTAGAAAAAGTAAGAAAGGAAAAAAAAGTAGAAAACATCGTTGAACACATATTATCAAATATTCATATAATTAATTGTAAATACTTAAGTTTGATACTGCTCACACAAATTGCATTTCGATAACATTATAATAAATAGTTGGGAATTGAGAAATGTGTTTCTTTTCTAAAAAGAATGAGAAAAGTGAGAAAGAACCAAAAGTTCTGACAAAGGATAAAGGTCTCAAAAAAGCAATAAAACTAGTGCTATGTGGCAATGCCGCAGTGGGAAAAACATCAATAACAATGAGATACAAAGACGGAGTATTTAAAAAAATTCACGAGCCCACCCTTGCAGGCGCATATCAGTAGAAAAAGATACAAACTAAAAATCATAACTAAGTGCAACTTAACATATGGGACACTGCGGGTGATGAGCGGTTCAGATCAATCATGCCTCTTTATTATCGTGATGCTGAAATTGCCTTGCTGGTCTTTGATCTGACAGATCCTTAGAGTTTTAAAGGTATAGACTACTGGCTGAATTAGCTCGAGGAAAAGGTCAAAACTTAAGGCATGCTGTTATGTAGCATTTTTCATTTATTCAGGTCTCGTCGGCAATAAAAAGGACTTGGTTGAGGAAAGGAAGGTATCAAAGGATGAAGGTCAACTAAAAGCCAGTGAAAAGAACTGCGTATATCATGAATGCTCAGCATTTAGTGGTGAAGGGATTGACTAGTTGTTCTTATCTGTGGTTTAAGAACATTTGGCTAGGAAAAAGAAATGATTAATTGGATATTCTCTTTTGTTTGAGTTTATTGTGTAGAGAATAAAACAAGTATAGTGTCATTTGTCATCAAAGATGGTATCCTTGACTTGATTATACCAGTCAAAAGTTTAAATATTGCCTGCTTTTTACGGGCTGATATGTTCCTGTATGTACTTATTCATCAACTCTTCCTATGATCGCTACCGATTTTATTGTATCTATTGCATGATATGTTGTCGGTCTCCGAAGAGGTATTCCTTGAAGTTAACATCGTAGGCTTGTAGAACATTGAGCAATCCCTCGTTTGTTTTAATGTCGGTCTTGATGTTGGTTTCATCCTGAAGATATACCAGTTTTCCACGCATAATGACTGCTTTGTCATCGATTACTCTATACCCTTCGAAGTTTTATTCGTCTCTGGATTACTTGGTCTTTTGATTGTTCTAGTTTACTTTCTATCGACAGTAGTAAAATAGATCGCTGGGCTAGTTCCGAATGCTCATTTATTTCTTGTTGTAGTCCAGCTTGGAAAGCAGCCTCAGCTACTATTCTTGCTTCACCTTCACGTAATTTGTAAAGGATGAAAAATTGTTCCTTGTTTCTTCCTTATTCTCTTTAAACATTCTGCTTAATCAAATTCTCACTTTTAAAAAACGACCAAAAGAAAGAAATACCGAGCCTAAGACAACTATTCTCATAAACATTTCCTTTATTTTGTGAGGATAAGAAAGTACCCTCATCAAATTACTTGCATTGTACTAATTTCTCATTTACAGCAACTCCACGTACGGGGATTGTTTTTGCCCATATAAATTAGATTTTGGTTAAATTGTATCTCAAATAGCAAGGTGGAAACATGATCAAAGAGGTCTAACGAAATTATCGTTTTCAAAAAATCCTTAGAGCTGCACTTAAGAATTGGCGTAAACTCCTTTGCCATTCATTTTATCAGCTAACCACTATCCACTGTAATAGCTTCCATCAGTCCAAGTATAGGCCCCAGTTCCTTGTCTATTTCCATTTTAGAACTGTCCCTCGTATACATCGTCATTTGCAAAGACATATTTTCCTAAATTAGTCATATATTATACCAGATCCATTCTTTTTCCCTGCTCCCCATTCGCCTTAGTACTTATCACCGGTGGCCATTTCCAGTCTGCCCTGACCTTCTTTGAAATCTGCGACCCATTACCCTTCATAGATATCACCATTTGAGTATTAATAAACACCCTAGCCTGATCTCTACCCGTTTCTCCAGTTTCCTTCGTATTTATCTCCGTTTCCATATTCAATTATTCCATAACCGTGTTTCTTGTCATGAAGCCACTATCCTTTGTATTTTCCTCCTGATTGGTAGTGGTAAATTCCTTTGCCATGCTTTTCACCGTTGAGAAAGTTGCCCTCATACTTGTCCTTATTCGAATAGATGATTTCTCCTTTGTTGGAGACCTTATCCTAGACCCATTATCCGTCATAGACAGCTCCGGTTGAATATTAGAGTACTCCATTTCCATTTTTCTTACTTCTGACCCATTCTCCAATGTATTTATCTCCGTTTGCATAGAAATAAGTTCCTTTTCCGTGTTTTTCACCGTTGAGCCAGTTTCCCTAATATCTCTAAGCATTTGCATATGTATAAATTCCGAATCCACTTTTCCTATCTTTTTGCCATTATCCCTCATAGATTGCTCCTGAAGTGTAGTAGTAATTTCCCCTACCTTGTTTTCTCCCCTCGCAAAATTTGCCTTGGTATCTATCGCCGTTTGCATAGATGTATATCCCATCTCCGTGAAATTTATCGTCCTTCCAAAATCCCATGTACACATCCCGATTAGGGAAGCTGTAGGTCCCTTTTCCATGTCTACCATCCTGGAATTGACCAATATACTATGAGCCATCGGGATAGCTAATTTTGCGGTACTCGGGTTTGAGTTTGCCATAATCATCGAAGAATTGACCAAGAAACTCTTATCCAACACTAGTGGTTTTTGGTATCTCTTTTCTGGAACTTTGTCCATGGCTTTTTGCGTGATATTGAGCGATAGTTGTCATTTTAAAACTGTCAGTTAAAGTTATAATCTATTTCGCACTAAATTTATGGAAGTATTGGGTTTATTAGATGATAAGTTTAGTTGAGTATTTCTCATTTTCAAAAGAAAATGCTATGAATGTTGATTATTTTAAAAAGTATTTTTTAGTGATGTTAATTTAATTAAGGTGGGCAGGACTATAATGTCACAAAGCAACGGATTTCTGGGATTTCAAGTCGGAATGATAGCAGCAGCTGTTCTACAGCCACTATAGAACATCAAAGTCGCAATAATGATTCCTCCTGACAATATGAAGAGAGGAGCTAACTTTGCTTCCAATTTTTACATTGCTTCGAAATATCTGGCTAAAGAAGGAGGATTAAGAGCTTTTTATAAGGGCGTAGTAACCAATGTAGTAAAGACTGGATTCGCAAGTGCTATATACTTTGGATCTCTGAGAGGAATATAAAATTTAAAACTAGTCTAAAAATCAGCGACTGTATCCTTCTTGACATCAGCTGTCGGAAGGATTTTTAGCGCGATTGCCTCGAATCCTTTGAGTATTGTGGAAACAAGATTCTAGCTAGCTGGAAAGTAAAGATGGATGGGGAGCATTGGTCGCAGTCTCTCTAGAATTTTTAAGGAAGAAGGTGTCCAGGGTTTATACAAAGGTTGCTTGACCATGTGCTACAAAGAAGGTATGTTCGCAGGGTTGTTTTATTCACTTTATTAATAGGGAAAGCGTCTAAACGCTACTCCTGTGCAGTCCGGAATGATATCTGGAATGTTGGCTACGATAGTCACTCACCCCTTGGAATTGATCAGGACAAAGTTGCAAGTTCAAAATGTGTTAACGAGTTAGAAAATTACTGTTCCGATTCATAGTCAGTTAATTTAACTTGCAAAAGCGGGTGAAGCTTTCAGAGGATTGACTCCAAGACTTATTAAGAAACCTTTATCGAATACCATTGCCATTGTATTGTTTTAGATGCTTGAAAAATCAGATAGCAAATAATGTTGAAAACGACACTTTGATTTGCTAAGACTGCCTTTATAAATTTATTTTTCATAGTTTTTCCCATGATTTTAGAGGGTCGAATAACAACAACTAGGAACGCATTTCGATCCGTTCGATATCGTACAAGTCGAGAGAGAGGTCCGTTGACAGCAGATCCTTCTGCATCTCCAAAATTCAGAATAAAAAGAAATTCATGCTATGATAGTACTCTGGCTCAAACGGGACTTGACAAAACCCATCAACTTAGCGTAACTTTTGATGCAAAAGTCGATCAGCAAAAAGTTTCTTATTTATAATCATTCCATTCACTGATGAATCCAGTTGTTATGAACAAAGGAAAAAGAAATTCGCTGGAGCATCCATTTCAGGAGAGAATTCGGGTAAAGAGCATTGAGTAGCCGTAATAATCACATTTCACACTGCTAGACTAGATAAGAAAGCCGATGCATTTTATGAAAGTACATGGATATTGTAACGAAGTTTTCAATTGGTGATGCTAAGAAAGAACTAAAAAGGCAACAATAATAAGTTTCTTATTTAAAGCTATAGCTGTAGATGCTGAAAAAAAATAAAACTAAAGATCTCGATTAAACATACAGTGAAGGGCTTAAATATGTTTAAATGCTCAGTGGAGTGATCCGCAAAAACGGGATTAATCAGCAGTAAATCAAACTTAGAACGAAAAGGTAGATCAGCTAACTTCAGGAAGACCATGAAGGTCACATTCAGAGCTTTCATAACCTCGGTACTCAAATCAAAGAAATCCAAAAATCTATATTTAGCTGCACCCCTTTGTAACTGCAGCAGAGCTAAGCGTTTGAACAAGATGTCTTTTTTTGATGGGTTTTAGTGTGTTGACATTCTAATATTATTTTAACTTAGCTCTCTGTTAATTATATGCATTTTGTGAGTCTTTCGTGCGAGATTCCGGACGACAAAGTTAGGGTAGTCTATGCAAAAACACCTAGGATCAGAAACCATTATCTTTTGAATTAAAAAATCAAAAAAACTAACAGTCAAAGTTTGGGGCTATCTTCCACGTAGAGTTATTAATAATAGTTGGGAACCAAAAAAATAACTCATAAGGTTCGCCCATAGAAAGACCACTTTCCAAAAATCAATATCAATGGAAGTAAAAAAGTGAAAAATAGACATTAACTAAAAGAATTTTACAATGGGCGAGCGAAGTACAGTCCAAAATTCAGAGAGCTCATTAGCAAATTGAAAGAATAGATTGCTATATAGTTAGATAGGGAAATATTTTCAGCTATAAAGCCCAAAACAGTCAGGCATGGCGAGTTATTAGATTAGCAGCCTTATCGGGAGAAAACATGCGAAAAAAATTTGAGTATTTGGCACGCCAAACTCAAGACATAATCAGCAAGAACTACACCTCCCTCAGGAAAAAGGTATAAGAAATTGAAAATAATACCTTAAAAGTTTACTCCATGGGCAGTGAAGTAAACAGAGGAAATACTAGAATTGATATGAATTTTCAAGATTGTCAAATAAAATAATGGTGCTTTCATTTTTCCGTTTGCAAATGAACGATCTTTTCTAAAATATTCGAAATATTTATATATCAACTCGAAAGATATTTCACGTATTCCTCTTTACTACAGTCCCAGTTTTGCTCAAGTTTAACCTTAGTGACATTGTTTACTTATGCCTATACAAAATTTTCCTCGTCTCCTGCTTTCACACAAGAAAGTTCGACTACGGTTTCATTCTATGTGGGAATCTCCACTCTTTAACTTTCTTTCCTATTATCAGGCCTCATTTCAACAAACTTGTTAATGTTCCTCCAGACTAAACTTTTATTTTAAGGATGAACAGTGGAATAGAAGTAGTTTTAGGTCGAGACAGTTGGAGTTCCTTTGTAGTGAAGGGGTTAAATTTGACGATCAATATTGATACATTCAGGCTAGTATGTCATATCGAACTATTTCGTGTTTGTATTGAAGGAAGTCTTCATCAAATTGAGAGAGTCGAACACTGGAGACGTGGGCCCTGTCAATGGATACAAAAACGCAAAAAGTTAGCTTTTCGAGCCTTGAAAGTAAATATCGTATTCCTACTCAACTTATTCTTATTCTTCTTCTCTAATCATAAAATCTTAATAATAATTTCTTTTATGTCACCTTTTCTCAAATTAGCCCTCCGTGATTAATAATTAAGAGTTTAGGATCTAAATTAAAAAAAGAAAGTTACGATTTATGATTTGGGATTGTTCGTAAGTTTATTATTGTTAATAAAAGATGTTAGTCCCATAATTTCCAGATCGTGAAACTATCAAATTCCCAAAAATTACACACAAAACTAAATCTTTTCCTGGAAATAAGAAGTAGAACTCGATTCTTGATACAGTAACTGCCAAATCTTGGTTGTATTACACTCCTAATGCAATGCATGGTAAGACATTTATTTAGTTAGGATATAAAACTGATTTGAAGAGAGAAATAGCTAGTCTCACGAAAATAATGACTGCGACTTGTACACTCTAGCTTTGCTAAAAATACAATATGAATGCAAAAACAACATACTTCAAAATAACATCGTGGGCAGCGTAAACTCCAGGAACAACAGCTAATCTTCAATAGAACGCGTGGATGTCAGTGGAGGATCTGCTTTATGGCTTAATGTTGCCTAGTGGAAACGATGCTGCTGTTGTATTGGCTGAAAACCTGGGAGCTGTTCTCCATTTTGATAGAAATGGAAACAAATCGCTAATTGAGGGTAACCTGTTGGTAATGTAGATAGAGATTAGAAGCATCGATTTGACTGAGGATTATGAAAGCGTTAAATATTATACTTACTAGTTTATCAATTTCATGAATTCCAAATGTAAGGCCTGGAAAATGCATAGAACCAGGTTTGCAAACCCTCACGGACTGGACAATATCAACAATTACAGCTGCTGCGAGGATGTGCTTACTATGTGTCAGGAAGCTGTTAAAGACTCACAATTCAGAAAAATTGTAGGAACTGCATCGTATAAGGGAACTTTCAAGTATTTCAAGGAGGGAAAGGTGGTATGTCGAACTGCCAGTTGGGTAAATACCAACAAATTGCTTGATAAAAGAGACATATTCGGGATCAAAACGGGGGTAACTGCTAAAGCAGGTGGATGTTTAACAACAATATTTAAAATCGACCACATGACGTAGGGAATAGTAATCGTCTTGGGTTGCACTTCGACATAGAACAGGTTCAAAGATACAATAAAAATTCTTAACTACGGTACGAGTTAAGAAAGTGTCTATTCATGACTCATTTAAAAATTTTAAGGTCGAAGATTAATTAATGAAAATCAATAAAACGGGGATTTAGCCATTAGTATTTGCAGATATTTGTGGTAGTAGCAAGTATTGGGTTGGCAGACATCTTTATACCTCCATTCCTAGCTTGTGACAATTTTATGGATTGTGTTCGATTGTTTCTAGTACTGTTTTTTGACTGAGTGAAGTTTATTTTCCAGATATCTGTTCCTTTCGGAGATGGACCACAAATCCATGTCGTTGAAAGTTCTTTAGCTGTTGCTCCGATATCTTGCATTTTGATTGAAGGTGTTATGGATGAGGTTTGTGTTTCCATGCTGTTTGAGCATAGCATTCTCCTCTAGAAGCTAGTGATACTTCCTTTGGCTTTATTACAAGTCATAGTATCGATAGGCAGTACTTGGCTCGTAGTATTCATGGTACTTCCTATCACTTGAGAGTTTGCTGTATGGAGTAGTCATGTTTGCTAAGCTGATGCCTTTAACAAATTAATAAATATTATTTCAATTACTATATATCAAATAAACCCATCTTTTTAAAATATTAATTGATAGTTTAGACCTCATCTAATTGTGCCTCGAACGTCAGAAGGAACTCATCGGAATAAGACTCGACTGATTTCCAAATATCAAACTATCCACTTGTTTTTGTCTCGTCCTACTGGGTATGATTTTTAGCAGAGTTTTCGTGTAATTAATCCTTTAGTATGAAACCT
>JAOWAT010159991.1:0-22388 GCA_028571025.1 Longipedia americana
TTTTTCAAAAAATAATTCTTAGAAAATCTTATTTCATTTCCCCTTCGCCTCGTCCAGGACGCTGTTCGTCCTTGTTTTCCCTAAAAATGGGCTTATGAGCCGTATTTAAGCTTTTGGTAACAGGAGACATTGATAGGTACCAAAGACAAGGACCTAAAACGCCCATAGTACTCTGAACCAACGGCCATTCAAAAATCTCTAAAATTGCCTATTTGGTCGTCAGATGTTTAGAGGACTCAATCTAAAAAATTTGTTTTCATTCTTTTACACTCAGAATTTCTAAAACTTGCTCAAGATAAATGTTTCGTTTTTGCAACCAATGTCAAGCGCCATGTTTCGCAAATGTTTCAAGTTAAACTCTCGCACCTTAGTCCTTTCGTCTGAAAATATGATGGCCAAATTGATGGGAATGCGATTGGCCGATCTGTGCTTGCTGGACCAACTTGGGACAGGAGGAGAAGAAACCTCAGGACCAGTGTTGAGAGCGACCAAATTCAAAAAGAATCTTCTGTTCGTCCTTGACTCCGCGGGTACTCTCTATACTTTTTGTCCACATACAATGCTTTTGTTAAATATGTGGAATCAGGTAATAGAGGAGAAAAATATAGAAAAATATTAGCTCTCATCTGCCAACAATATATAATATAAAATTCATTTTAAAAGTCAAATAAGTCAAAAGTAGTAATATCATTGAAGATTCTATCTTTACTTTCAATTTTCACATAGGAGAAAAGAGATAATTGAAAAATTATTTTTGCTAGCGAAAGATTAAATCAAACTACAATTAATTATTTAATCATTTAACAATTAATTAACAATTAATTATTTTGAATAATAAAATTTCATCTGTTGAACCACAAAAGTAGCAATGGTTATGGTGATTGTTCCGGCAAATGAAGTTTTGAGAATCTGTTTAAGAAACATTGTTTATAAAATTACTTTTTCGTTGTTAAACGACACAAAGTTACGTTTTTACATGTTCAATTTATAAAAAATTGGAAAATATTCTCAAAAATCAATTTTTCTTTCAGTGTAACATCCAGCAGTTGGAATTTCTTGAAGATGAAGGTTCTGAGGAATTGAAAATGCTCATGTTGGTCAAATCAGAAAAGGGTGACGAAACCAAATTGCAAATCAGAAGTTATCCCTCATTCGAACTATCATATGACCTCAAGGTAAGGTTGTGATTACTAGGATGCATCTGCTACATTCCTCTCAAATTAATTAGGCAAGTAATTCTATTGATGAGGCAATTAAATCGGTACAGAAGTAATTTCTACTCTAATTTCAAAAGTTAAATAAAAGTTAGTCTGTCTAGACATAGAAAAAGTTGAAAGAATATACAATCACATGGGTTGTGTAAAATTCTATAGAAAACTTTTGATTAGTAATTGTGATGGTTTTTTAACATTGCCAATTTCATAGGGACGGAGTAGTTCTATTTTCATGCTCAATGTTACCTTCCAGGTTGGCGACTACTGCGTGCTGCTGGATTCTTACATCAACCAGGAAGCCCCGTTCATTTTGGAAGGCAACTTTGACGAGGACAGCGGCAACGGTCAAACGGTGCAGCGACTCCGCTTGAGAGGCATTTGCGAGGGCGTTCCGGAGACCCGCTTGGATCGATTGCTCAGGAGAAACAAATTTGCGGAAGCCGAGAAATTCGCGAAGACGTTTAATCTCAATTTGGAGCCGGTTTATCAAAGCAAGGCTAATTGGCTGCTCACACAGATATCCCCCTGGAAGGCGGAAAAATTATCTGAAAACGAAATTGAACAGCTGCTCAATGATCTCAGGTGAGATAAAAGAAATCTTAATTACCACATCATTAGTTTTTTGCTGATCAAAATCTTTCCGAAACTCAGATTTTTTAATCCTTTAGGCTGTGTTTTAATTGAAAATTTTTTAGAAATGTTGGCGAGGCTAGTAAAGTTTTAATTCTGGGAAAGTTGATACAGTCAATAAAAAGTAAAAATAATACAAAATATTTGATTCTGAGCTAACAATTACTAATTACTGCAAAGGAGACTAGAATTTTTGATGACATCAATAGACTTTTGGTTGCAGGAAATCAAAATTTTTGTTGCCTTGACAATGTTTTCACGGCAACATTTCTGCAAATTTCTCAACTGAAACAAAGCCTTATGTAGTGAAAAATGTAAAGAGATCAATTTCTCTCAACATTAGGTGCAAGATTTCCCTAATAAGTTATAACTTATGTTCATAAAATGCCAAATGCAGATTTTTACCATCTGCCTTTAACGACAATCTCGCGTTTAACGTCATTTTCCGTGCCTCCGAAATCTGACGTTAAATCGAGATTTAAATTTTCACTCTTTCACCTAAGAACGACGTTATCCCGCATGAAAGATCTTGACTACCTGGTCCAATGCTGCATCACAGCCTCGCTCCCGCAACTTGACCAGATCAAATCGCTATTGACCTTCGCTCGCGAGACGATCCAGAACAACATTGAGAAGGAAATGTCTCTGGAGCTGATGGTTAAGGTCAGTCGGACGCTCCAGAGGATGGAGACATTCACAATGGCCTTTCCGGAGAGACCCGCCCAGGTGGAGGAGTGGATTGCGTTCTCAAGGTAGGCACCACTGTCAGGGCTTAGAATGGATCGATACGGAGGTTATGTGATTCCATTTTATCTGAATGCTCTAAAGTTATCAAGGGCATTCAGATAAAGTCAAATCACGTAACCTACGTATCGATCCATTAGAATGCAATTCCATATGTATCATTTCAAGAGAATCAGATTTCCTCGTTTTTGCCAAATTTTGATGGGGGTCTCTACATTATGGGAGTTGATTACAGCATATCGTACGTGAATCCATACTGCTAAAATTTTTACCAGGGTATAATAAAATTTCTAAAAATATTCAAAAACTAAGAATTTGTTATATTTGAAAAACTAATCTAAATATAGAAAGATTTGTATCATCTGGATTTTTTTGTAATCCAAATACAATGTAGCATCAAAATTCAGGCCTTTTTACACGTTCTTAGACCCTTAAAAGGCCTAAAAAAATTTGTAAATTCCAGTTTTGCGTTTTTGGACCTCATTTTCGAAAAAATTATCAGTTTTTGAATTTTTCTCCAGTTTTTGGTGAAAGTTGCTCAGTTTTTTTAAATAGCATATTTTGGGAAAAAATTTTGCAAAAGCATCCGGTTTTTCTTCAATTTTGAGTCAAAAAGTCAAGTATTCAGGGCTTAAAAATTTCGTATTTCTGAGTTTTGCAGTTTTTTCTCGGTTTTGCGAAAAAAAAATTTCCTCAATTTTTGGAAAATTTTTGCAAAAAAGCCTGGAATTGTTCTTTTCTGCCCTCCCTTCCAGGTCTAAGATGTTACTGGAGTGCAAACGGTACTTGAGTCAAGGCGAACTGAAGCCGGCATTGCTCATCTGGAAGAGACATCAATCGGAATTCAAAGACGATATCACCGAAGACAACATCGAAGTCATTTTGGAAGCCATCCCGGAGAAGATGCCCGTCGACCAGAAGCTCATCTGGTTGAAGCAATTCATTCCAGGTAAATCATCGGGTTTCAATCAAGTTGGGGGTCAACAGAGCAAAAAGAAAACTGGTCTCAGAAGTAGATGGGCAGGTCAATAGAGGACCACTATGATTCTCTTTGAGATGTGTATTTTCCTCTTTAACGAAATTTTACATGTTTGTCCCATTTGCATTTCAAATAAAAGATGTGCATTCTATCTCATTTGAACTTGAAAAATATGTTCTCAATGACCAAACCCATAAAACAAGGGTGTTTTATCCAAAAAAAAATTGTCTCAGAATGAGCTCGCAAGTGACTCATATTATATTTTTCTGTGTGAGAGTCAAAATCGCAAATACTTTGAATTTTATGTAGTAAAATGTATTGGCTGGTAGCACCCAGAAGAATTCATTGTTTCAAAAAAGTAAGACCATTTTTGGAATCAGCATAAACATTTCTTTAATTTGAGTCACTTGAGCTTGCAAGGTCATTCTGAAAAATTTTGAAAGACCCTAATAAAACATAAATTTTTGCAATATTTTGAGTACTACTCCGTCCACTTGAAATTAACTTAACTAAGAATAATTTTCAAGTAGACAGAGTTGTATTGTTTAAAGAATCGGGTTGAAAGCCTCACTTTTGGCTAGTTTTGAGAAATTTTTTATTTATCAAACTTTTAATAAAACGAGACTTTCAGAAGATAGAAAATTAATTTTTGAAAAGGCAGTTTTTAAATTTTGATGTTTCGTGTTTTTGAGCCAAAACTAGCAATGGATCGACACGGAGGTTACGTGATTCGACTTTATCTGAATGCTCTAATACTATTTGGAGTATTCAGATAAAGTCAAATCACATAATCTCTGTATCGATCTACTTACTGATTTAAACCCATCGTTTTCCCGCTCCAGACTGCCTGATGATCATCCCCGAGTCCCTTCCCATCATCGCCAAGTACGGCATTGAAGCCACCAAAGCTCTGGAACGAAGCGCGCGCAAATCGTGGCCCTCTAACGGACTGAATTTCGCTCGGCAAGTCCTCCAAACGATGCATTTTTCGTCCGAGCAGAATGACGATATGAACATCAGAGCCGCAAAAGTGCAACTCACGCTCAAGCAACAACATTCAGATAAGAATTCGCTGCTCTCCAAGATCATGTTGCTCATTGACACACTTCAGGTAGGGATACAGAATGGGATTAGAATGTCTAGAAATATAAATAGAGCAAAGTCATGTCACACTGGAAAACCAATAAGCGCTGTAAGCGTTTTTATGGTAGGGAACTACCACTAGCAACCAGTAACTATTGAAAATTTTGAAGTTTGCCTAAATTAAGATGAAATTTTGAAAATCGGAAAGTTTGAAAAAGTTTGATTTGTAACATTTTCGGATCCAAATTGGATTTTCCAGTTTTTGCATTTTTGGAGCTCAGTTTTTTTCTCAGTTTTTTAAAAATTTGCTGTTTTTTAAAAAATGCTAATTTTTACAAATATTTGACCAATATGATAGAGTAATAGTGTCATATCTGCACTTAAAAGTGTCAAATTCATCGATTTTTTGCATAAAAAGGTAAGAAACGCAATTTTCAAATTACTCTGTTCTCTTTTTCAGGACTTGTTGGTGCTTCACAAAGATCACCGCTTGAGACTGAAATTGGATGAATTCGCCCAGGAGGACAAAGTGGCTGTTGTGTATCTCATCTTGGATTGGTGTGCTGGCGCAGAGGAAGTACAACCGCTCATCGATCTCTTTCTCAAAGCATATTTCGTCAAACAGGTTCAAATCATTGCGTTTCAATCAAACTGGGTCTAAAAGGCATTTCAAATAAACTGCTTTCAAATGGAGTTTTTAGTTTTCTAAACTTTGTCAATGTGTATTCTCACTGACTCAAACTAGTCTATGAGACAGTAATTATTGTGAGTTAATTTGCCAAGTTTTCTAAAATTCAAGTTGAAGGTCTCACTTCTTTTCTCTATTTTTGAAAAATTCTAAACTTTATTGAGGTATGTGGAAAACTTCTGAATCCTAAAGTTTGCCCTTAGAGAAACTCATAGGGCATATGGAATATAAAAATTTAATTATGATGTCTTTGGTTTCGCAGAATAATTTACTTCAGAGTTTGCATAAAATTAATCATTAGATTTAATTTTTCCGCGAAAAATCATTAGCCTAATCTATTTTGAGATAGAGGTAGTAAAGTAGGACTTTCCTGATTGAAACTTGATGATATGACCTTTCCCGGCGGCTAACACAGAAATTGGAGGCCAACGAAGTTTTGTCTTCCTACGTTCAAAGCATGATCAACAACAGCTCTTACACCTGGCATTGGCACATTGGTGCCGCCCCCTGGGAAGATAAGTGCGCCGCCATTCTGCCCTTCGTTTCAGCCATTGACGATAAGATGGAGTGCATTTTGAATGCGGTCAAGTCCGCCCCGGTCCCGTGGAGCAAAACCATTCTAGATTTGTGCAAAGAAGGTGGGTCAAATTTCAATTCTAAAACTAAGTTGATTAAGTTGATTTTCTGAAATTAAGTTGATTTTTAAAATGATTTGGCATAATTATGTTGCTTTAAAAATGATTTGGCAACCAAAAAAGCAAGAATATTGCTGCAATTGCCGAAAATATTACTAGATCACTTCCTTGGCAAAAAAATTCCCAAGTAATTTTTTCAATACATAAACTATTTAAAAAGACTTGTTAATTTCTGTTCTTCCTCAGGTGCCGAGTCTATTCACCCATCGTCAAGGCTGATCAAGGAGCAAGAAACTTTGGTAAATTTGAAGAAAATTCTGAGGAAGTACAATTGCAGAAGCTATGTAACGTCAGGCAGAGGGGCGCAAAGATTGCTACAGAAAATTATTAAAAATTCTCCAAATGAAGAAGGGTTTCAGGACGCACTGATTGTTACAGACATACTACCAGGTAGGACTGATTTTAAATTTCTATTAAAATAATACCCAGGCTTTTTTCACCGATTTTTATGAAAATTTTGCTTAGTTTTTGAAAAATTTGCTCAGTTTTGGAAAAATTTCGCTTATTTTTTCGAAAATTTGGTTAATTTTTGAAAAATTTGGTTCATTTTTAAAAAAATATTTGACAGTTTAATGGTGAAAGACAGAATATATCTTTGTGATATTTACAATGCTAGAGCATTGTAAATATCACAAAGATATATTCTGTCTGTCTTATTCGTGAGCTTAATTTCAATATGGGCATAAATTGTAACTTTTGAAAAAAAATATTTTTCATCATGAGAAAGCAGAAGGTTTGAATTTTCATGTGCAATCAATTTCAAACATATTTGTTACTTTTCCAGTGAACAGGATAAAAATTATTGTTAGAAAATTCCAGAGTTCTTATCACAAAAGTTTCAGTCCTTACATAGAAATCTCCCCATTGAGAAAAGGTTTGTAAAACTCAGCAACTTCTACAGTGTCATTTTGTAAAACAGGAATTATCTTTTCCTATCTTAAGTGTTAGGAATTATTCTAATTTCTAAATATCTACAGTGCCCTCAGTCTAGAGCGAGCAATTTTTGAAATTTATCCAAATTTTCATAAAAATTGATGAATATGTTTCTTTAAAAAATCTCAATTTATTGACCACCCTACTTGTTAGAAATGCGTAATGAAAAATTCATGAAACATTAGCATTAATAGAAAAACAAAAAAGTAAACAAAACATTGTTTACAACTGGAATGAAATGTAAACAAGAAAGTAAAATTTCGAATTTGGACCTGAAAACCTTATGGGGGACTCTAGAGGACCTGAATAGTAAGTGGTAAAAATTTTGCCTATATGTTATGTATTGAAAATTTCGAAAAAAAGCTTCGCACAAAAATTGCTCTCTTTAGACTGAGGACGCTGTAGTTTCCGTCCATTTTCCAGGGTTGGAGCCAAACGATGCCAAAGAGTACTACATCACGTCACTACTTTTAAGCGATGACGTCACAAGAGCCAACGAACTGATCCACGAAACCCTGAAATCATCTGAAGATCTAGGAATTGAACTCTGTCAAAGGGTCTATGGTTTGATTAGACAAAAACTGAACATTAAGCACTCGAATTTGGATAGAAATCAGTTCTCGTTTTTGAAGAATATGATTTTGTACTTTGGAAAGGGTGAACGGTATGAGGTTATGAAGGAGGACATTGAAGCGTTGTGCAGGGAATATGAATTGAAAACGGATTTTGGAGTATCGGGCGCGGAAAAGGATAAGGCCCAACAAATTAGATTTTATGTGGAAAAACAAGTTAAAGGTAGGGGTGGACTTATTTAATAGTTGACAAAATACATGATTTTAAGTTTGCCGGTTGGAAGTGTTTAAACCATTACATTTCACCATTTTTGCAGAGGAAGCCATTAAGGTGAATGAAAATCCGCAAACACAAAATGTGAGTCAATAATACGAGATCGACCTTATCTATTTTGAGATAGAGGTAGTAAGAAAACTCACCCGCAATGTTGTCAACAAATTTGACGCATAGAACTGACAGATAGTATAGCCTTCCAAGTAATATTTTTATGTAAATTTGTTTTAAAAAGTTGTTCACCTCTGTAAGTAACATTTTAGAATTTTTCTTCAGCAATTTTAAATTTCTAAATTTCCTTAAGGTTTTGGGATCTCAAAGGTGTCTACAAATTTTTTCACTGCATGAATAAGTCCACCCTCCCATGAAGGATTGAAATCTTGTTCCGAGAACGCCACTGCAGAAACGGCCAAGATCTACCAAAACATGCAGAAGCTGTCATGCCTATTAAACGTCTCCCCCGAAATCGCTAATGGCCACTTGCTGCTCAGCCTGGCCAGAACGGGCAACTTCAGTTTGGCCATCAGTGTGGCCAAGGTCTTTGAGCAATCCCAACTCAATCCGGATTTGGTCGCAAATATCAATAACTTGATTCTCATGCTGGATCAAGAGCTCTCCAAGGACGAAGATATTCTTCAGGTTGGAGGCATTGCAGAATCAACATTTCACTGAGAAACTACAGTGTCGTTCATAATAGATTACACGAAATTTAAGGGAGCAAAAATTGACATTTTCACTTCTATAAAAGATCACCAAAATTTACTCACTTTCATTTTAGACCTAGAGCTAGCCCCCGAAACAATATTTGGGTCTATTGGGTAATTTGATTTTTACCCGCGTGGAGTCGTGAAGCGACACGCTGGTCATAAAGTCCTCTTTTAGACCACACTTCTCAAGGATACTTCTCAGTTTCATCTGGTTTTGTTGCACCTCATACCCATGCTTGTCCTGTGCTTGGTGAGATGAGAGTGACTCAAGTGCTCTCTTTTTGCTATGTCTCTCTATCTCACTTTGCTGGGTCTCATACCTATGTGTTAGAGTTGAGTTACTAATTCGCTTCCAAAAATGGCTTTGCTGTGTCTCATACCTAAGTATGAGATAGGAGCACAATCAAGTAAAGACTTGATTATTATTCCAGTAAAAACTGGAAAAAGAAGTATGCAATTGAAGAAGAAAACAAGTTTAGACTTGATTAGTATTCCAGAAAAAAACAAAAAAAAACTAAAATTTAGTACTTTCACGTGGGTTAAGTACATACCTGTTCTTGTTTTTCCATATTATTCTCCCTATAAAACTGCAATCAAAATGTAAAAAAGAATTCTGTTGCTTATTCTTTGATTGAAGTTTGACATGGAGAAAAATATGGAAAAA
The DNA here is from genome assembly GCA_028571025.1 of Longipedia americana. Classification (NCBI taxonomy): domain Eukaryota; kingdom Metazoa; phylum Arthropoda; class Copepoda; order Polyarthra; family Longipediidae; genus Longipedia; species Longipedia americana. The sequence goes on from JAOWAT010159991.1 coordinate 9,184, forward strand.
AGTAAATTGCCTAAATTGAGTAAATTTTGGTGATCTTTTATAGAAGTGAAAATTTCAATTTTTGCTCCCTTACATTCCATGTAATCTATTATGAACGACACTGTACCAAAAGATCAACCTGTAGTCAAATACTTTTTCATTTCTTTTTGTTAGAGGTGGCAAGGCCTCATGTTCACATAAATTGTTGTTCTCTTTCTTGTCATTGTTCTCAAGGAATGCATTTTAGAATGAATGATATTGGAAGTGATCAGGTCTCAAGTTCACATTAATCATTGTTCTCAGGAATAATTGTTTATATGCTGCCAGTTATGTTTCAAAGGGCTTAGAGTGTACTTGAGGTAACATAGTTTTGTATAATCTTTTAGTCCTAAAACAAAAGGAACATTTTACCCTGAAGTTCTGAAAACAATACCTGTGCTTGTTTATAAGCAGGTGTCCTAATAATTAACAAGGGGTCTTTCCTGCGCATAGTACTGGGGTTCCAGGCCTTGTTTCTTTCAAATTTGAAATGAAACATTTTCATTTAATTTGCAAAGTAAATTGTCCCAAAAATAAAATCCTTGTCCTAACCTTCAACTCTTGATGGAATATGTTCCCTTTCTCCTTTTTCTTCTGTGAAGTGAGTCACAATTGAAACATCAAATCCTTCACATTCCTCCATGGCAACAGGAGAGACAGCCAATGAGCGAAGGTTCTTCACAGGCACAAATTCTTTGTAGTATTTTGGCTTCATTGTGGCTTTGGCAGCATTGAGTGGAGAGTTCTGAAATGGTAATAAACTTGACCATGAAAAAATTAATGCAAATTTTGAGACAGAATTTTGTCAGTGTTCAGAATTTGTGTGAAGTGTACAGTGCAATTTATGAAGAGAGTCTTAAATTTGGGAGTGGCTTCTTGAGAAATTTTCACTAATACTAAGGGTCCCAAATTTCAACCACAGACTAATTGGGTCCTCTAGTATTTCTCATAAGCTTTTCAGTCCAATCTGAGACACTTTGAATTTTCATATTATTTATACTTGATAAATTGTAAATAAACATAACTGACAGTTTTGTTTGTTTACATTTTCTTCAATTTTCCAAGTATAAATAATATGGAAATTCAAAAAGTGTCTCAGATTGGGCTGAAAAGCTTATGGGAAATATTAGAGGACCCAATTAGTCTGTGGTTAAAATTTGGAACCCATAGTATTAGTGAAAATTTCTCAAGAAGCCACTCCCAAATTTAAGACTCTCTTCATGAATAGCACTGTAGATCTTTCAAGTGTAAATACTGTAACACCAAGACAAAAAATTTAAAGATGCAAAGTGGTTAAAAAATGTTATTACAAAATTGCAGTTCTTTTAATTCATAGTTTAATCACCTTTGTTGTTTTAGCCCTCTTTAGCAGGGAATTTTTAAATTGTTCCATTGAAGGTGTGCTCTCTGGAATGTCTCTGATCAAGCATGTTTTCAATGTAGGAAATGATTGGATCAACTTACCCTGAAAACAAAAATATAACAATTAATGCAAAAAGTCAAAAGTTAACTACTTTAACATGATGTTTGCAAATACTTACAGAGTTGAAATCAAAGAAGTATTTTGAGTGGGATACAGAATTATGTGCTGGTACTTCTAGGACTTGAAGATTGTTTTCAAAATCTAATGTAATCTTTTGATGATAGAAAGTTCCTTTCTCACTGATTGGAAGGTCATAGTGGAAAACCTTGCCATTGATCTGAGCAATGGCAAAAATGCCAATTAAAAGCAATAATCTTGTCATGGCCAATTTCATTAGGTGACTGAAGTCAAAGGTTGAACTCTAAAATCTTTAAATATTTAAAATTCTAATATGAGAGGATTAAGTCTGGATATATTTATTTTTCTGAACAATTGCTTTATCATGTAATCCCAATTTAGGGTTCAAACTGCAAATAAATTTCAATTCATGCAAAAACAATGATTTTTATTACCCTGCGCAGCAGGGTATCAAGACCACTCATGTGATGGTGGTGGGTGTCCCATGTTAAAAATCCTCCAGAAATCAGCTCTTGCAACAGGTTCCATGTTTTCCAAGGGAATATTAATACCAATGAAAGTTGTCGAAGGTGTCCACGTCTCAGGTTCACATAGCTTGTTGTTCTCCTTGTCATTGTTCCCAAGAAATACAGTTTACAGGTTGATAGATTGGCCGAAATGCTAACCAAGGAAATATTAAACCCACTGAAAGTTGTCGAAAGTGTTCGGGGCTCAAGTTTCCATAAATTGTTGTTCTACTTCTTATCATTGTTCTCAGGAATGACAGTTACTAAGGGCTACTAGTTTTTTATCAGCAAATGTCTTACAATAAACAGAGGGTCCAGTCATCTTTCCTGCACAGGGTACTAGAGTTCCTGGCCTTGTTTAATAAACATACAGTGGGAGACAAAACTAAAGGCAAAACTTTTACTTTCCTATTTAAAACCCCTCTCACAAAACTGGATGCCAGGAGTTCAATTTTTATCATACAAAAATTTTATGCATATTATAAGAAAGCTGAGATTCCCATGTTTTTGTAAATGTTTTTGTACACCCGCCTACCTACCGGCAAACACCTGCAATGTCAGATATAAGAAAGAGCAAAATACAGAATTTTCTACCTTCTCTGGTTGAATTTGAAGATATGTGCAGAGCTATTAAAAGTGTTTTATATTTTTAGAAATCTGAGGATGTCAGCTATTTGATGATGTATGAATCACTTCATAACTCTAAAAATTGACCCTATGGTGAATTTTTTTCTGGAAGGTGGTCAAATTTTACTTTCTTTGTGTTAAAACCCAATTTGCGGGTGTTTTCTGGTGGGTAGGCAAATATCAAAGAATATTTTTAGCAATAAAAACTGAACAAATGGCATCAATTTTTGTGAGAGGGGTAAAATTGAGAAATTGCATTTCTCTTCACTTTTTTCTACCACTGTAAATGCAGAAGGGATTAATTGCAACAATATTTAGTTTTTAAGTTTTTTATTGATCTTTTTATCAATATCACATAATCCCAAGAAAGATTACAAAGTTAAAGAAGAATTAATTTCAAAGAAAAATGAAAATCAAGTAAATTGAACTTAATTTTCACATTGTTTTTCTTTATTGCTTAATTTGGACTCTATTTTTCATGATTGAAAAGAAAAATGACTAGTAAAAACAACTTTATTGATTGAAGAATGGTGTGATAGTAGTGATAGACTCAAAATATTCATTTTTCCATATCATTTATTACTTTAATTTCACAAATATTATTATCAAAATCAGCCAGTATTGCCTCCATTATTAATCGACATTATTTAACTTCTGTTGTTTCTTTACTTAATCTATTTTGCTTTTTCCTTTTAAATCCTTTATGAGCCATTTTGAAATGCGATGATCTGGCAGCAAAAGGAAAGTAATTTTGTGACAGCCTTTATATTTAAGATAGAAGTCTTTCTATTCACGTGGTTTATGTATTCTAATTTCTAGCTTCATGTGCTAGTCTAGATTGAGGATGAGTGCAGATTTTACTACATCCAAATCTACAAGGAAGATTAATGGGGTCATTTCTGTGAGAGTATTTCATATGAAAACTTGATGAAATCTTTTCCCACACTCTTTGCATGCACGCTGCTTTTGGTCTTCAGGAGTATGAAATACGACATGCTGCCTATTTTGCTTTCTTTTCTTAAATGTTTTGTTACAATGTTCACATGGAAATACCTTGTCTGAATGCATTTCATCACACAATTCTCTTCAGAAAAAAGTATTAAAAGGTATGTAAGTAAAATTTACTTTTTTTATTATTGATCAACTTTATTAAACACCTTCTTTTTCCTTAATTGACCTATTTTGCTTCTTCCTTTTAAACCCTTTATGAGCCATTTTGAAATGCAAAGACCTGGCAGCAGGAGATAAGTATTTTTTGTCACAGCCTTCATATTCACAATAAAAATCTTTCTTTTCACTTGGCTTATGTATTCTCTTTTCATGTCCAATTCTAGATCCATGTTGAGTGTAGATTCTACCACATCCATATCTACAGGGGAGACATAGGTTTTTCATATGAGAGTACTGTATATGTAAAGACAGAGATTTACGTTGACGAAACCTTTTCCCACACTCTTCACATGCATGCTGCTTTTGGTCTTCAGGAATATGCCATACCACATGCTGCCTATATTGCTTCCTTTTTTTAAATGTTTTATCACAATGTTCACATGGATATACCTTGTCTGAATGAATTTCATCACAATGGTCTGTATAACTTATGTTTCCAGAAAAATCTAATTTGCATTCTTTACATGTATAAATTGTATGAAATCCCCTTACATGTGCATCATGTAGTCTTCTTGAAGCATATGATTTTCCGCAATCTGCACATGGCCATTCACAATGATAACTACTGTTGTGCTCTTCCAACTTAGTTTTCTCTACGATGTACCAACATGTATCTTTAGGACATACTACTCTGTCTTCATCATATTTGCAATGTATTTGCAACATGTGAGATTCTTTTTCTGATTCATTGGAAAAAGTTAAATTACAATTACAAGTTTTCTTCAAACGTAATTGACAGTATTTCAAATGTCTTTTACTGATATATATGCCTCCATCATTGGTATATCCACACAAATGACAAATAAATGACTCTGAATTAGCTTTATCAAATAACCTCTTTAGAACTAAATATTCACTACAAACATCTGAAAAGTTAGCAATCTTTGTACTTAGTGGTTCCTTACTCTTAACCTGTTCAATATTATCTATCCCTAAAGTCATTCCAATAACTAGAAAAAAGTACTTTGTCAGAGTCTTCTTAGGAAGCTTAACTTCTTTTCCTGGAAGTCGATTCATAGATATTATATTACTTTTAGCTTCAAAGGACAATATTGCAAGATCATTTACAACATTTTGATTTGACCATTGTATATCCTTTTTTATCTGAAGTTCATAGGGACAACCTTCCTTAATGTAAGGTAAAGCAGACTTGTACATATTATCTGCATCTTGGACCATTGGAATATTTTGAAAAATAAAGGTTTCCTTTTGTTGCATCAGCTCCTTATAAAATTTACAGCTTTTAGCAGTATATTTCTTCTCATAGGATGCTCTTATCTTATAATCCATATGCCCCCAAAGATCAACTTCAGTGATATTATGTTTATGAAGAAAATAGTACATAAACTTCTTAATTGCTTCCGAATGAAATTCATCATCACTTTGCCTCAGAAACAAAATAGGTTTAACAAAGAATGTTTTCCCATCTTTTGATGTTATAATGCAAGCAACATTTTCATGCTTTCGAATTAATCTGTGGAACTTGTCACTTATTTTACTAGACCAATCTATTCTGTTGTTATGCACTAGTATTGACTTCTCAGATTTACTCATATGATCTATTAGGGAGTCAATTTTAACTGAAAATAGGTCAGATATTTTAGACTTATCATTGTCACTTTTACTTTTTTCATGCTTTGGAGCTGGCAAAGATGAAAAATACTTGACTACAGTAAAACCTTGATCTCCAATTTTCTCTAGGGAATTTATTCGATCTTTTAATATATTTGTCTCCTTATGCAAATTGGAATCATTGCTTTCTTTCCCCTCCTCAATATGATTAACATGTAAGTTATTATCTTGGAAGCTCTCATTGTGCTCATTAATATCACCTATAAAGTGATCACATTCTTTTTTGCTTTCATTAATTTCATTATTATCACTAAATTTTGATTCATTCTCTGGGTAAATATTGTTCTTAATAGTATCACTTGTAATAGAAGGAAATTCTTTGTTGCCGTCACTTTTATCACTTGCATCAGAAATATTATCTTGATACATATTTTGGTCTTTATTAGATTCAACAGGAGGCACAATATTTTTGGAGTGTAAGCTGATGAATATTTTTGGATCAATCATCATTGTCATTTTTGTAGTGAATGTATTTTTGCCATTGCTGGGTAGATGATTTTCATTATGAAAGCAATTTTCCAAATGAATTTTTGACTTTAGGTTTTCCATGCACTCATTAGGAAGTAAATATTTCAGTCTGTTATTTAACTGAAGTTGACAAGGTCTTTCCTCCAATTTGAAATTACTGTATATTTTATCAAGGAAAGTAAGAAATTCATGTTTTGTAATATCAGGAAGTATTACAGATCTTAGAGAGTGTTCTCCAGAGTTCACCTCACTTGCTAAGACTTTCTTAAACCATTGAGATATTGAGCACAATACAATGGAATGACATAATATTGGCACATTCTCTAAACTGCAATATATTGCCAAGTCTACAAATTGCTGCTTTTGATAAAATTCATAAACTAGCTTCAAAGGCCAAGAATCCAGTCTTCTACATCGAATATCCAACATGGTTAGTAATGATATTGATACCTGAAACAAATAAAGTATGAAATTACAAAAATGAATTTTCTGATTAAAAGCAGAGATGGCTATTTATATACTACATGTTAAAAGCCACAATGTCAGATGATGCTTATTGATGTCAAAGCACATTGTGCCAACCAAACATGAAACAACTGCTTTACAGAATTTTTATGCAGTGAACTTGCAGAACAATTATCTCTATTTTTTGCCTTCTTACATAACATATAATGACTAAAATGTCAAAACCTAGGCAACCTGAAATAATATAAATGGAAAAAGTTTGGTTCAACCAACGATAAGATAGTAATTGCCGGTGGAAATTTTACTAACACCATCTATCAAATTTGTGTATTAAATAAAAAGCCTGTTATTGATTTAAAAAGTTTTTTTCCATGATTTAGTTAAATTTGGGTTGTCAAAATGGAGATATTTGTCCAACAATTTGACTACATAAGATTTCTGAAAAGTGGTTATTTCATGTTTGGTTGTCTTAAATGTGTTTCAAAAATGTCTCCAGAATCAACTAAAGACTAAAATTTTCAGAAAATTGAGGAGACAAAATGAATTCTTACATTCCAATTAGATGGCCCTGATGATTTTTCATGGATCTTCATTTGTTTTTCGTATACTTATTTCTGATAAAGCCTTCATGAGCCATTCTCATGTGTAGTTTCCTAGCATCACTTGATTGATATTTCCTGTCACATCCTTCATATTCACAAAAGTAATCTTGTCGAGGCTTTGGCTTTCTCTTGTGAATTTTTAGTTCATGAGAACTTCTTGATTCATGACTTAAGTATATTTTGCCACAGGAGAATCTGCATGGTAATTGATAAACTGTCTCATGATCTCGCTTTATGTGATACTTCATTTTGGTCTCTGAGAAAAATCGCCTTTTACAAATATTACAAACAAATGGTCTTTTGTCTATTGGTATGTGGCTGTTCATATGTGATTGGAAATTAATTTTCTTTAAAAATGTCTTGCCACAATCCTCGCATGTGTAAAATTTTTCTAAATGAACTTCATTATCATGATGTTTGAAAGGAGAGTATCCTTCAAAATCAACATTACATTTTTCACATCTATAAATAGTATGATAATTTCTTACATGCAGATCATGAGAGAATTTAGAAGAAAATGATTTGGAGCAGTCCGCACAAATTCGTTCTTGGTGAGCATCATCTAAATGTGCCCCTAATTTATCTTTCTCTATCATTACTAAGCAATTATCTTTGGGACAAATAACTTTATTTTCACTATATTTTGCTGAGTTACTATGCTTTTCTCTCATGTGGGTTTCTTTCTCCTTGGGGCTTTTAAACTCAACTTTGCATTCACATAACTTTTTAGCTTTCACTTTTCCTTTTTTGTTTACACCACAGTATCTTTTATGTCTTCTTGTACTTTGCATAGAATCTGAAACATATCCACAAAGATGACATATGAATGATGATCTATTAACATCACCACTTAATCTTTGAAGCACAAGGTACTCACTACAGAGATCTTTGAATTTTTCAATTTTTGTCTTAATTGGCTCTATGCCATAAAGCTGATCTAAGTCTTCAATTTTCAAGAGTTTTCCAATTAGCTGCAAACAGTACTTTGCTAATGTGGAATGATTGAATTTTACTTGTGTACCGGGAAAACGGGTCATAACTATCATATGTCTCTTATCATCAAATGAGAGGATTGCTAAATCATTTATGACATTTTCTTCAGAAAATTCAAGTTCTGTTTTAATATCTAAAATGTGTGCAATACCTTCCTTCATGTATGGCGATGCTGGTTTCCAAAAATATTCTTCATTTTTCATTAAATCTATATTTTCACTAATAAGATCATCTTTCTCCTTCAAAAGTCCAGAAATTACTGCAACATTTTTACTATCATATTTCTTCGAATAAGTAGATTTCAATTTTGTATCCATATTCCCCCACAAATCAATTTCATTCATTTTATGAAAACTGAGGAACAAATCAATAAATTCAAAGATGGCTTCTTGGTTTGGTGTTGTAGACCCCTCCTCTTGGAAAACTATTGGTTTAACGTTGAAATAAACTCCATCTTTTGATGTAATGATACATGCAACGTGTTCTTGTTTTTCTGAAAATCTCTTAATATTGGGATGCTTTTGAGATCTACTGCCACCCCAATCCATCTGATTATAAATCAAAATTGATTTAGTAGGATCTTGCAAATACTCGATAAAATAATCAATTTTGACTGTGAACCAATCCAATTCCTTCAGCCGTTTAACATAATTTTGTTGCTTTTCTTCCTCAATTGAAGAAGTGGTTTTTACTTCATTGGAATTTTGTTTATCCGCTTTGTTTGGAGACTGTTTTGTCTCTAATTTTCTTTTCCTTAAATTTTCATCTTCCTTGTCTGAATTTTGTTTAGGCAATTTCTTTGGGGACTGTTTTGTTTCTAATTTTCTTTTCCTTAAATTTTCTTCTTCTTTGTCAGAATTTTGTTTAGGCATTTTATTTGCGGACTGTTTTGTCTCCAATTTTCTTTTCCTTAAATTTTCTTCTTCTTCCTTGTCAGAATTCTGTCTAAGCAATTTATTTGAGGACTGTTTTGTCTCTAATTTTCTCTTGTACACATTTTTGCCTTCTTTAATGCTTTGGCCAATACTATGTTTGTAAATTTTCAAATATTTCTTTTCCTCATCAACTCTTTCACTTTGACCTTGATTTGATAGATTTTCATTTGAGGATTCAGCATTAAACTTTTTATCTTTTATTTTCCTAATATCCAATTTATTGTCATCCTTAATACAATCAACAAAGGATATGTCACGTGTAAAATCATCAATGACACTCTCGATGTCCTCATTGTCTAAGGTCTCATTTTCCAAGTTTTCACTATAATCATTATCACTGGAGGTGGAGTCAATACAGTTCAAAAGTGATGGTGTTTGCAGTTGCTGTCCTACTTCTCCAATTTTTAATACAGTAGACTTACCCTTATCTTTCCTTAAGGGATTTTGAGTTTCATTAGTTTCCTCACCCAACCAGTCTCTTAAATATTCATCACTGTCATTTTCCATGAAGTTTTCACACTCTTCTTTGTCACTGCTGTCTCCTTCAATTTGTTTTTCATTTCTTGTTGATGTTTTGTCATTAATTTGATCAAATTTGGATTTCTGTTTTGAGGTACTTGGGTCTGAATCAGTTTGTTCTGAAGACATTTTTTCAGATTCTTTGTTATTTGCTATTGAAGTGAAATTGCTTTTTGACATTATTGGTATAATTACTGGGGTAATCTTCTTGCCAGTCTTAGGTGCACTGAAATTTATTTGGTCATCCTCTTTAATCTCAATATTTTCAACCAACTCAAAATCATCAACATCAATTTCTTCCTTGATATCAATTATATTATGATCATCAATATCCATCACTGTATCACTATGTTTATTAAGTCTCACATTTTTCATTAATTTTTCTGAGTCTGTAACATTAATTCTGATTTTGTTATCCTCATTTGTATCAACATTAGATTCAGATTCAGGCATGTCCTTTAAAAAATTATCTGATAACAAATATTTCAATTCTTCTGAAACCTTGATGATATCCAGCTCTCTTGCAGTTTCTAAGCCCTTATATATCTTATCAATAAATATTTGGAATTCTAGTCTCTCTACACTCGGTAAAATTATAGTATACATAGTATCACATTTTTTTTCACTGATCTCATTCACCATGATATTTTTCAACAATTCAGACATTGAGCATAGAACCAAAGAGTGGCATAAAATTGGATTGGGATCAACACTGCAAAAGACTTTCACATCCAAGTAGAGCTGGTTGATGTAACATTTGTATATCTCACTTAGTGGAAAATTTCCAGATCTTTTAACTATTATTTCAGTCATGGTTTGTCCTTTGGGTAAGCAACGTCCTGGAAAAAATAAGAACATATCAATTAAAAGTCATTTTATTAGAATAAACATACTTGTATTATCCCAACAATCACAGGTAATTTGAGCTGAACCACTCTCATTATTAAGAATAAACATTTATTTTGAACGAAAAACATATTTAATATAAAATGCTCAGAAAAGTCTGATGCATGAAAAACACAGGATAAGAATAGAATGACTATTGATTACAATTTACATGGCATTGTTTCATCCATCTCAATGCACATTTTGTCATGACAAAATGATGTATGGAGATGGATGAACCAATGTAGCCACATCTTTTGCAATGATCTTGAATTTATATCCAAAACTTGATCAGTCATAGGCGGAATGGCAGAATCTTTAATTACGCAAGGCTGTGCTTCAGTTAAGGTTTTTTGAAATGTTGCCGAAAAATCACTCAGTGCCGCGGCAACAAAATTTTTATTCTGGGAAAGATCATACGGTCAATAAAATGCAACAATAATTCAAATTTGTGTTTTTGAGCTAACAAATAGTGATTACTGTAATGGCCTGGAGAATTCTTGAAGACGTAAATATGACTTTTGGTCACAAAAAATCAATATCTTTGTTGCCACAGCAATGATTTTGTTTCCTCGGCAACTTTTTGCAAATTTCTCAACTGAAAAAAACCTAAAAACGACATTTTATGATTAAATAAATGTATGACACAATGATATAAGCTTCTTTGGTTATCAATCTTCTTGGTCTGTGACTTTTATTTTCCACGCCCAGATGTAAAATGAAATCCAAACTTCAGATTCCTTGCGAGTTCATTAACTTCATTTAGATCCTGCTGATTTAAATCCAATAGCCTTTCAAGTGACGTCATACATTGCAGGTTGCCCAATTTGAGGACTTCAATGAAAAAATGCTTTGTCATGTTGTCCGGTTTGTAAGCCAATCTTAAATCTAAATGCATCAGATTTGAAAGATATCCATTTTGTAGCAATTGAAGAAAATCGTTCTCCTTATAGACTACGTTGATCTATTCCCATGGGACCAACTTGAATGTCTCATTTGCTAATTGGTGTGTGAAATGAAAGAAAAATACCTTCATAAAAAGGGTAATTCTGATTTTAATTTAAAAATTTCTTTAAAATTAGACATTTTTGGTGATTGATTATTAATCATTATTTGAAGTTTGAGTATCCCTCTTTTAGATTATCTATCTTTGCCATATTCAATAAAACATAAAATTTTGAATAATTTCAATGTTTTTGACCATCATGTTGCTTAGAAAAATATAACCCCTTAACACACACCAACAGATTGTACCAATTTTTAAAAGTAATAGATTTTTATCTGTCAAAAGATCATCTTATTTTTACTGTTTAAACTCAGGCTTTTTCATTGACAATTTTTTTCCAAAACTGAATAAAATTTTTCATGAAACAAAAATACAAGATTTTTAGATACCAAAAGTTAAATATAATTCATTGATTTTAAGGATGAATTTAGGAAAAGAGTAAAACTTATGAAGAGCTTCGACAATTCTCCTAAAACTGAGGTAAATTTTTCAAAAGCATATAGCTCCTAAAATGCAAAAAATACAATTAACAAAATTCGTAGCAATTGGTGGTTTTTTGAAATGTTTTAATTGAAAAGCCTGAAACTACATATCTTTTAAAGACTGTATTTAAAATTGGAGTAGAATGCACTTTTGCTTGATTATAAGATATAAGAAATTAATACTAATAATGGCATTTTTTGCAAAAACCACTTATTTTTAGGCTAAAAATGGCCTAAAATTCATGCATTTTGTGCAAAAAATGACTGCCAAAAGTACTATGCTACCTGGTCTGAAATTTTTCCCTTAAAATTTCTGAAAGATAATTTTATACACTTTCTTGAAAACTTTGATTAATGTGCAAAATTATTGAAGTTCATTTGAATTTCTCCCCTATATACTTTGATTTTCACACACCAGTCATTTGAAATGAGTTAGTCATTTGGCCACTAGGGGAATGCATGTTCTCTTTCCTGTCTTAGCGAACACTCCTCATTGTCTGTAAACAGTAATCAATGAAAAAATGACAAGAAGAAGAAAGACAACCAATGTGAACCTACCTTCTTTCATCTGACAACCTTAAGAGGTCTTACCATTCCCTAAGAAAGTAAGCTAATAGCTGCTAGAGCCAATTTCTGGAAGATTTTCAACATTGATCACCCACTGCTCCACTACCCCACCACTCCACCCCACCATCACGCCAGTGGTCCTGATACCCTGCTGCGCAGGGTAAAAATAACCCAAACTTTCTTTCTCTCTTCAGGAAGCGGTAAACGCGCCCTCTTGGAAGTGATATCGCGCCGCGCCCAGGGTCCCACTCGAGGTCAAATCTTATTAAACGGCGTACCCATGTCAATGCGCCTCTTCCAAGAGAGTTGCGGTTACGTCACTCAGAAATGTGACCTCCTGCCTGGGCTGACCGTCAGGCAGACGCTCAATTATGCTGCTAAACTCACCATTGGATCAAAGGTGAGGAGGAAATGGGGTTTAGAAATGTGTCTATCATATCCAATTAAGTCACTAATTTAACCCTTATTGAACTGCGTTGGTTCATTCTACCCAATGGAAACGCCATTATGAAACAACTTTATCATCGCGCGTAGCTCTCGTCAATAGCGCAGTTGAATGATGGTTAAGCGCAAGTAATACCGTAATAGTAAATTTTGAGGATATTTTTATGAGCAAAATGGTTCTGTTACATTCCACGAAATATTGACAATAAATTATTGATGTTAATCTACACTCTTTTTTTATAGACATTATTTTTATAAGCATCATAGCCTAAAATTTGCCAAAAAATAAGCATTTCATAAGCATCTTTCTAGCCTAGAATTTGTCTCACGCGCGAAGCGCGTGAAAAATTTTAAGCATCAAAGCCTAAAATTGCGCCAAAATTAA
>JAOWAT010161102.1:0-22365 GCA_028571025.1 Longipedia americana
ATCTCGTTTATGAGAAGAGAATAAAGAAATTGATCACATATTCTTAATTAATAATCAAAATTGTATTATTGTACCGAGCAGTTATAAAAAAAATAGTTTAGCTTATTACTTCCAGATTCAAAATAAAATATACATTGTTTTTCTTTCGTTTTTCCATAAATCTAATCAAGGCTAGCTGAATATAAAAAATGGAGCCAAAAAGCTAAATGGAGAGTTAAGTCACAAAAGATTTGGAACTTTAAGAATCCTTGAGCCCTTTCCAATCATTTGTCGGCGTTGCTTGTGGATACAAATTCTGTCATAGAAGTTCAAATGTATCTACTCGATCTGATGAAACATTGAAAGAAGTGACTTCATTCAGCAGTGAGACGAACAAAATTCAACCAAATAACTAAATTGTATAAATTCTCAAGAAATTGCTTAAAGATATCAAATGCGCTTATGAAGCTCATAAAATTGACGAGGCTTACAGACTTTTTAAGGAACTAAACAGTCTTCGATAGCAGGTGGACTCCTAAACTGATTTCCTCATGCAGCAGTCTGAGTAGGAATTACTTTAACTCATCACAGAATAGTACGAATCTCTCCAGCTGTTTGACAGGTAAATGTAGCCTACTGGCTGGGAGGAGAAAGATATAAAAGAGGGTATCAAGATTAGCACAAAAAGACAGGGAGACACAGTTGGAGTTCTTTCGGAGTGCGAAGTGTCTGTTCCAATTGAGGTATTTTTGACAGTATTAACTGAAATTGATCTGATGAAGTAGTTTATTCCATTTATGGAAGAGTCCAAGTTAGTGAAGATTCACAAAAGAAACTGCAGGGTGGGACATACTGTAAACAATTTTCCAATCATAGCCAAGAGAGAGGCGCTATTTGATGGAATAGGGTACGATCGTCTAGATCACAATGAGACTATATTCCTGTATACAAGATCAATTCACAACAATGCAAAATTGATATAGAGATATTCTTTGGAGGGGTGGGTTCCTCACTCCGAGAGCAGTGTGATGGTAGAGTATAATTATTTGATATTAGAATACAAGCCAATTGATAGGGAAAGAGGATATTTGAAATTTGCAGCAAATACTGACATGAAAGTTCCTGTCCCTCTGTTTTTGATGGAAATTGCCACCCAGGGATTTGGGTTTGATATGATATCCAACATTTTGAAAGTTTCCAAAAGCTTTAAAGGTTCTTAGTGGGAGAAAAATAAAAATTAGAATCCATAGTTTTTCAAGTTCATTAGCAACAGGAAGCAGGAATTCATGGAGAATATTGAAAACAAAGAAAACGTCAAAGAACAATCAAAATGATCTAAGAAGAGTTGATTTAAATAATCCTTTTTAATAATTTGTTGAAAAAATCAGTATAAAAAGCACCAGATACTAGTTGCCTGAAACCAAAGTTTCACTGACTTTCAAAGGACTTTCGAGTTAGATTGTCAGAATTGAACCCCCTCAGTTTAAGTTCCAGTGAATTCCGTTCGGTATAGTGGTAGATTCTTAAAATGAATATACAAATGAGAATAAAGTATATCCCCATTTTAATCGTGTATCTGAATTTGATCTATTTTTGCTTTGAATGAGTAATTTACCTGTCTTACCTTTCATTGCGCAGTTGCTCTAATCCAAGAATTGAAAACATCAGAAGTCCGGGCTAAATTATCGGACCAAAAATAGGATTAATAAAATGTATGCAATTAACTCCTGTAAGGACGAGAGATGATGGTAGCAACTTCTTGAAAACAGATTCTAGAATAACTGAACCGATTGATTACCTTTGGACTAATAAAGAAACTTAGCCGACAAAAGACCGTGTCCTGAGCAATACCACTGAATAAGATTTATAGATAGTGCGAAATTTAAAGAATATGGCTCCAAAGCATGCATTACTAATGGGATTGACAGTGGGAGATAGGGCAAGAACTTCAAGTACTAGTATAACCGATTCTTTTAAGCATCTACTAGTATCTCTTAAGTCTAAATTTGTTGCTCTTTGAATTTCTAAGCCTTCTTTTTTTCTCTCATGTACTCTTTAAGATTTTTGGGTTTCGAGAAATGGAACAAGTTGCAGGTTTGGAACGCTTTTAAACAGTTTTTATGCGATGTTAGCATCCTTTTTATTCAAAAGATATTAGTTTACAAAAGAGTGATAAATTGAGTTGAGAATTCGATAGAACAAAAAATTAGGAATGATAAATGTTAGTTGATTTTGAAAAAAAATTAACACGATATTTTTGATTACTACCACTGTTCCAACAGTATGAGTGAACAGTCATCTTTTCGGACTATGAGGTCTTCCTCTCATTTTTGGAGCTGCTGTAGACGGTACGTAGAAAGGAACTAACTACCTCCAATTTTTTAAAGCTCGATCACTTTAAACATACAAAAACTGCATAGAGCTCGTTAAGCTGGCTTGAAGTACACTCTTGTCAACTGTAAAGAGCCACATAACTAGTCCCCAACAAATCGATGCCATCAATAGGTACGCATATTTTCGTTATGCTGGTGGTTCTGAGCGAGTCCACCTTTCTCTTTGATACCTTTTATAGAGAAGAGTGACAAGACCCACCAAAACTCTACTCAGTAGATAGAGTACAATTTGATAGTTGACCTTGAAGTATATAAAAAAAATACTGGTGTCTTTTTGCCAAAAATTAAACCACCAAACAACGCTCCAGCGATAAAGGAATTGAATGACCTTCGACCAAATATTTTCTAAAGTAAGATCACCGTTCCTTTATATCCGAAGACGAACAAGCCAAGATTTCGGGCATGTTCAAATCCAAGTTTGATGATGTTTATTATCTCACGCTGGTTGATTGATTTGAAAAGGAGAGTCATAACGAGAGCATGCACTAGGCGAACTTTTCCACCATAGTAGACACCATTTCTTAACCCTTTAAAGATTTTTATGACGTCACTCACGTTCATTATTATCTCCAGGTTAGGTTTGTAAAGTGGAAAATTATTTTTTAAAAATCCTCCCCGAACGGTGATTCGATCATAAACTTAGAAATCACTCTTATAAATTTATCATTTATTTCTGATTTTTTGTGTGTTTTTTCGCGAGTCTTTGGGATAAGAGTAAAAAATCGACGAGTTTCGCAAAAAAAATTAACTTAAATCTCTGTATGAAAGAGTAAAAAGGAGGAAATCTGATAGAATGAATTCGAGATTTGATTTCTAGGAAAGAATATAGTAGTTTTTCGTCTGTAAATAATAATAACTATGAGTTCTCCGAAAGAAGGAACAAATAAAAAATTCATTACTCATAAAACGTAAAAAGGAAGTTCGAGGCAGCGTTTTAACCGTACGACATCTCTTTCGAACAGTTCCATAAGTCGAAACTGCTCCCGTAGCAAATAGCAAAAAGGTGGCAATTCTAATGCTAAAGTGGGAACGTATATAAAGAAACCGCGAAACTATACAGAAAACGACGATGATCGATCTGTCACCAATTCCGAAAAGAACAGAGATAAAGGGGCGATCTCGAATGAGTTAGAGAAGAGTAGATAGAACAACCTTCAAAAAAAAACAAATTAAAGGGCCAATACTATAGATAATCGAGCCAAATAGGGGTCGAACGTTCGGAAGATCGGGTATATGGACAAGTATGATCAAAAAATGGAAATCAAGATATTGGAAGATTTACTTTGTAAATAGCGCTAGCATAAGGCATACACATAGGCTGAATACGAGCGACTTCAATTTAAATATCAGTAAAAATCGCAATAATGCTAAATGCTTCAAAAAGTGGTTAAGGATCGATAGAGACAAATTAGAAAACTAACCTTCCAAATATAATCATTGTAGGAAGATAAATAAAAAAGCAAGTAACTATGGAACTCACTCGATCTATTGGAAGTAGAAAAGATAAAAAAAGATCAGGAAATCAGGGAACTTCTGCTTTTTAGACAGAATGATGAGAAAACCATCATGAGGCTGACCGATGAAATATCAACACTCAGACAATAGTATCGAAGCCCAAAGAAATTGATAAATATGGAATCTATGGAAACTTTAAACTAATCGGAGGTTTTTAACTCCAAAAATTTTATTGAAGGAGTCGGAGAAGAGCTGGCTGATAAAGACAGAGAGATTTCGAAACTAAATGATGAAATTAAGGCACTTAATCAGAAGAATGCTAATGCATTGAAAAAATTCGCTTAATAAAAAAGAAAACTAACACACGATTACGAAAAAAAGTAACTTTCAATCTAAACTTAGATTTGCAATGCTATCGAGCAATCATCGCAATGCACAGAGGCAGCTGATTCTATTTCAGAGAAAAGACAGGAAAAATGCATAGTTTGAATATTCTCTAAGTCCTGATAACTGATTGTGTATTTTTATTTTTCCTGATGTTACTTTTTAAAAATAAGTACTATTGGTAGCTTTCCGAGATGTACTTGTTTAAAAAAATGAAAAAATCGGGTAAAGAAAAGCTCGAAATAAAAGAGACTATGCTACCAAGTATTCCCTCTAGGCCATGCAAAGTATTGATTTATCGATATGAACTTGAATGTTTCCTGAAAAGAATAAGAAACGCCAAAATGAGCCGAATTTCAAGTTTTACACCGATTACGTATAAATAATAACAATTAAATACATAACTAACTACTGAAAATATCGTAGATGCGGTCTTCCTTACGCCGTCATCAGCAGCCAACAATGCAGATGAAGTAAATGCTAAAATCTCGAACCCGGGAAAGTGTAAATTTTAAACGTCAAATAAGAGTGTTCGGATTCTTATTGCTTCTTTTCGAAGTAATGGTATGTGTGATATACGGGGTGTTCCTTTCCTATGTACCACCCGAAGTAACAAATGATCACAACGAATTGGTCATTCCAGCAGGCTTATCCCTGATCGTTTTGTTAGGTATTTGAAATGTAAACGAAGGTATCGGACTCATGAATGCGGAAATCGCAGGGATGAAGCTTTCAGCAATGGGATTTGTGTTACTTTCGTTTTCCATAGCTGTTCAATTGCAGCTTTTGATGAGGTTGTTCTGGAATATGACTGGAATTGGTGCTACTACAGTAACTACGCCATTTGGCTCAAGATCAGTTCCCGTGGTTTAGCTAACAAATAGTTTTAACGACCGCCAGCTGTTTACCACCACGTTGCCAAATATACCATCAAACTCTATAGCAGATGCTATGACTGCTGGACTAACGGTAGTAATTGCGATGAATGCAACTATTGGAAGGATTGGCCCTCTGTAGATCCTCGTCTTGACAATAGCAACAGTAATTATTTCAGAGATAAACAATCAACTGTTCTGGAGACTGTGGATTACAGACTGTGGCTATATTTTGAGAGTATTTTTCTTTGGATCAGTTACCGGAATAACATCATCACTTATATTATGGAAAAGAGACACCACAGATGACCATTAGGCATATGGATCGAGTTATTTTTCGCAGACCTATGCTTTATTAGGGACGGTTATAGTGTGGATATTTTTCCCTGTGCTATGTTTGAGTGATTTATACAGAAATGTCAGTCTAGCTACAAACGGATCGGGAGATAACAACATATTGTCTGTAGTTGTTTTAAATACAATATTCGCACTGGTAGGCAGTGGAATCAGTTCTATGGCCGCATCAATGCTACTTCACAATAAGTTTGCTGTTCATGATGTTCTCCGTGGTTTATTTACAGTACAAATCTCACTAATATCAAGGGTGGTATCGTATATGCTGCTAGTGCAGACTTAATGATAAATCCAGCTTTACCACTAGCTTTGGGCACGTTTTCTGGGTGTTCGACGGTATTCTTTACAGCCACTTTTCAGAATTTTTTTAACAGAAAAGGAATTGTTGATACTCATTCTACAATCGCGACATATTTGATTCCTAGTTTTGCTGGAGGGTCAATAGCATCTATAGTGCACGCAACTAATCCTTCTAACATTGTGGATTCAGCTGGTGCTGTCGTTTATAATGTAAACAGAGATCCCTCAAGAAGCAATCTCGGACAGGGTGGGATGCAAATGGCGGGAGTCGGAATTACTTTAGGGCTTGCCTTATTCACAGGGGCAATTGTAGGATTGTTTTTCAAGTTCATTAACAAAAACCATGATGCTCATCAGTTTATCGATAAATCTTACTATGAACTCATAGAAAAGGAGGAATGAATCGTGTCCGAGATAAATAAGCATGTTTTTTTTTATTCAGGAATCTAGTTTTTATACTTAATCAGAAAATCTCCATAAATTCAAATTTATACTTCAAAAATCAGTCAAGTTTACTCATCCTGAGATGTATATAGTTTCAATTTTTTGTGACTTATAAGATGGTCTGAATCGATCCTATTGCTTTTCTCATTTTGTCTATAGATTTCGAGAATGATCGATTGCATTCTTTGGCATTGAATCCAGTGGCTTTATTAGACATTTTTTTGGTCCTTTAGACTGTATTTTCAGGATTCAGCAAAGAATTTTGCCTTTTTATTTTGTGTATAGCGGGGTTAACATTGGCTGAAATTTGCCGATTTTTTGTTTTTTCTTATTTATCTTTTTCAGGACTGAAAACTCTTGATGAAACTCCAGATACGCCTGTGATTTTTTTCCTTATCACTGAGCAGCATAAATTATGATTCGTTGCAAGTAGACTATTGGGTGTCACCGACTAAAATTTCGGTGTTTTTGGCTCGCTGGGGATGGATTATAGTGAAGTAGAATCAATTTCCGTTTAAAGACTTGGTAATTTCATAATTCTGTTTGGTACTGACTTCTGCATCATTTGGAGCTAAAACTCACTCATTTCTAATATGTATGATTCCAAAAGCTGAGAAACATCTTTTTTGATAGTAGAAAAGAGTTATCTCAAATCTTTAGACACCATTTATATTTATTTGGCTATCTTCCCCAAACGATACTGATCAATTTTTCCGGTTTTTTCTTCGTTCAAAATTCTAACTGATTATTGAAGGTTTTTTTCAATTTGAATAAAGGTTTTGGGAGCAAGCTCAACTGTTTTAGGCCCAGATATAACTTTTTTCCTAAGCTTTTGAGTAATTTCCTCAAATTTTTGTCTTGGCTTTCCTTCCTATTTGCTAAATTATTTTTTGGGCGAAAAAGTTGAACGATTAGAGATAACTGAACTTTTTCTATAAATCCTGCCAGGATCTGGAGATATCATAGTTTTACTGTTCCAACGCATTTATTTAACATATTATTTGATATATTACTGACTGTCGTATTTAAATGCGGTTTTACTATTTAAAAAAAACTGGAATCAGCTAATAAAAACACATAATACAAATAATATCGTCATTTCGCTGATATTATTCTTAAAACTAGCTTTTTATTTCTATTGAAAAAAAAAAATATTTTATATGAGCAAAAACAATTCAATCAATTTAGCCATAATTTTTCTAATAAACAATTTTAAATAAGGCAAAAATAAATCAAAAAGGGAGTTGAGCTAACACTATGTAAAGGTGTAAACGAAAATAAATAAAAGATTATCAAGAGCACTGATCGTAATTAATAATAATCATGTAAGCAGAATAATTCAAGGGAGTTCAAAAATAACAGGCGACTCTCAAATTCAATGTTGGTCAAAACATTGATGTATTGGATCAAGTCAATAAGTGGGTGAACGCGTAGATTCTATTCTGTGATTCGAAGGAGGTCTATGTCCACTATACAGGATGGTCGGCGAAATATGACGAACATATCCCTTTGGATTCAAAAAGAATACTCACCCAATGGGAGCCAAGTGTTAAAATAAAACTCAACAACAGAGTTGACGGGTACCATCCCATTGGAGGGTGGTTGGAAGCAAGAGTCATAGAATTTGATCCTTAAGATAATTCTAGAATCAAGCTACACTTTCTGAATTATCATAAAAAATATGACCTATGGGCGGACATGCGAGATAAGAATCAAGTAGCAATCATTGGGTCCAAGACTAAGGCCTTTGGAATCGGTAAAAAGAGAGTTAAAAACGGTAAAAAGTAGTTGTCCTAGGCTGCAATAAGTAACAATCATTTCATTCTTTAGAGGCACTGAAAGAGAAAATTTCGAAGTTTCTGCAGTAACTGAGAAATAAAAGATGGGTGATGAAAACAATTGAGGGAGACGGCAATTGTCTCTTCCGATCTGTGTCTCATCAGTTATATGGTATATTTTGTTTATGAGTTAGGGGATGACAGCTTTCATGCTCAGATTAGGGAAATTTGTATGAGATACATCAGAATGGAAAAGACATTTTTTGAAAGTTATATTGTCGACGATTTCGATTAATACATAGAAATAAAAGAGAAGAACGGAGAGTGGGGAGACGATGTGGAAATTCAGGCCATTTCGGAAATATATGGTCGCCCAATATAGATATATGCTTTTGGAGACAAACCGATTCGAACTTTTCACGAGGAAAACATTCATAATGTTTAACCTTTAAGATTAGCTTATGTAGGCTATTGCCACTATAATTCTATCAAAAGTGAGGCTAAAATGAACTAAGCCACAATGAATGGTCGCTTTGGAGAATACGAGTAAAACTTTTTCAGCACGTTTTAAGAAAACCGAGATAACATTATTCAGCATCGCATCCAATTTGCAAACTCAAATACTGTCGAAGACTTTATTGGTGAACATTTCGAAGCCGAAGTCAGATAAGATGTTAAGTTGAAGGAAGATTACGAATTTGACATAAAGTAGGCTATATAAGCGTCAGAAAGATAGGCAATTCAGAAACAAATTGAACAGTCTTAGATTTAAGAGACTATGAGAAGAGCATAACAGGAAAAGATTGAGGATTAGTTGAGAAGGATTGAATAAAAAGAATTATAGTAAGCTAGGAAAATATCCCAAGCTGGAAGAACTAGCTTCTAGAAACCATATTGGTTTGATTCTTTAATCATGCAAGGATTTACCGAAGCTGAAATTATGTACGCAATTTAGATCAACGGATATGATCCTGACAAGGTTCAAAACTTTCTCCTGGACAACGCATGTCTTTGAATAGGAAAGATTGATTACTGTATAATTGTTGGAGTTAAAATTGGTATTGCAGAAAAAAATTACTTGAGATGAAGTATCATGCATTCTTATTATGGCAAAAACAATGGCAGTTAGCTTCGTTGTAGCGAATAACCTCATTTGACAAGCACGGGGTCTGGCTATTTAAAATGTACATGCCCTTAGGGATTTAATTTTGATGGATTATGCTCCTTTTCCCGATTTCAGCGATGTTTTTTGAAACGTGGTTGTTTTTGTTCGGGTTAAGTCCCTTTATCTGCTGATACGATTACGCTTGATTGATGTATTTTGGCTGTTAAGAATTCATTCGACTTTGATTTTGATTTGGTTGATTGAAGTGCTTTCTCGAGGAGTTATCTCGAATATTGCTAAAATGATTTAAATTTTTTGGTTTTTGATTGTCACCGAAGAAAACAGGCGAAGCTGGACTTTGTATTCTATTCGAGTAAGCATTTTCAACATATTGGTGATTAGATCGAAACATGGGCGACAGTTTTTGATCGTGATGGTTTATAACTAGGCTTTTTCTAGGTAAAAACTGATTTGATTGAACCTGAATGTTAGGTTGAACACTATAACGAGGTTGGCAGCTTCTTCCGCCAATCATATTTGGACTTTGAACGTTCGGAACATTTGTGTTGAAAGTAATACTAGGGTTGTACGCTGGTTGACTAAATGGTCGTGCTTCTTTTATGTCTTTAAACTGTTGGGTTGATTGTTTATCTCCTAAAACAGCGACTGAAGGAGGTTTTCCAACGTGAACGGTATTATTTAGAACTGTTCCCCTCTGTGGCCCTTGGATATCATATATTGGACTCCTTACAGATTGGTTACTATTATAATCTATGGTCAAAGTGCTGGGTAAAATTTGTCCACGCTGGGGGAAATTATGCGATCTTTGCGAGGCATTCTGTTGATGGTATTGGGAAGTAAATTGATAATTTCCGGAGGAGTTATGCTGTGAGGTATTTCTGTTATAATTCCACATGCTATTACTGGCATTTTTTACTTATTGAAGCTACTTTTTCAGTTTTTCCAGCTAGACTATATACTATTTGGTTTCTTAGGAGTTTTACTGGATATCTACTTAGTCTTTGTGTTAGTCTCTTAAAAATCTGTTGTCATGTTCCTTTCTTTTCTACTTGTTTATTTTAAACTTCTTTTTCTAGTGTGTCTTGCTTCCTTCTATTCTTTCGTGTTATTTTTTTATGTTTAGGAGTAGCTTCTATAGACGATTTAGCTTCTTATTGATTCTGCTTTCGATAAATCGATCACTCTATTCCCTTTGCATCGGAAAATATTAAGAAAACATTTTGTTTTTGGAAACCTTAGTTGGTTGATATCTTCTGAACTAGTTTGAACGTGACTCTGTTGTATCCTGCTTATTTTTGAGTTTATCGACGATTTACCTGAGTATGATGGCTCTGGATTAGCCAATGGCATCATCATCATAGCTCAGTGCATCATTTGAGGAGTTTAGTCTCTCCTTACGACCCCCATATTTGGAGTAATGATTGATCCTGTGACTTTTTGACGCAGATAACGGTTTTTATATTCCATCTTTTGACCTTTATCTTGCGGAACTAACTTGAGAATTTGAATATGCGCGATTAATCTATCTCATTTGCCTAACATGAAAATCCAGTCTTGCTTCGATGTCTTCTGGACCAGATACATAACGATTGGAATTATGGAAACTTTATTCTTAGCTTCTTTATTATGTTTTGGAATGAAAATACCCTCTAATCATTTACTGATCGCGTGGATACTGTTAGTTAGGATCGTCGTCGTTTTCACGAATATATATATGCTGATACTAGTCCGAGTATTTATTTTTGGAGTGGTAGTGCCTTCTATCGACCGATGCTGATTTAATTTTGGACCAGGAGTGAAAATATTGCTTAAGGAGAAGTGTTTTCAGTGTATTTTACATTGAGATGATTGCAGTGTGATGATAGGTATGGTGGGTTGGTGCCTAGGAAAATTGGGGATCTGGATAGCCATGAGTCATTTGTTATTAGAAGAAGTTAGTGTGGATGTGTAGACCCTTCGGGTATGTGTCTTTGGACATTTTTTGAAAAAAATAGATCTATTCTATTCAAATTGGGAATTATATTAATACCGATTTTTCATTTATTTTGTTTTATTGGTATTGAATCAGTTATTCCAATTGCAATTGTTAAACTCTTTAAATCTTTTATAACGAAAAAATATCGCAAACACAACAAAAATATATACTTTGAAAATCGATCCAATCTCCACCATTTTGGTTGATTAGGGAAGTGTTGGGAAATCAGAGATGATGAGGCTGTTTTTTGAATAGTCGGAGCAGAATTGGAGGAGAAACTATTTCCATAAACTTTGTATCCGTTTCGAAAAAAATCATACTCCTCTTTTTATTCCCGTTTCTCGATGAATTAAGAGTTAAAATCGGGATAGTATGTGATATTCGTTTATTTTTGGACATTCATGATCCCTTTCAAAAAGCCAATTTGCTCTTCAGAATTGATCAAGAGCAAATCTTTTAAATTGAAATTCCTGCTCACTAATTCATAATCATTTATTGAAAGATATTAGAAGTGAAAAAATGGGCGCAAATGCATCAGGTTCATTGAACAACAGAGGGTTTGAAGCCTCTGTATAAACCGGCCACCTTCCTCATTATTAGCACATTACTCATACCGGAGTTTGGAATGAAAACTACTTCTAAGTTGGAAACAAGGCCAAAGACCTGCTTTAACTCCATCATGGACTCGCAGTTAGTAACTGTGATCTAATGGATATGCCTAAAAGAAACTATTTTATAAGTTTGTTCAACAAAAGTTCAACAGATGGATAAAAAAGAAAAAATCCGATCAATGTAGTAGTGTCATTAGACGTCTCTGGATCTATGGGCGGAACTTTGAAGAATGAAGTGTACCCACCCAAAGATTATAAATCGAGATTAATGCTAGCAAGAGATGCCATTTGGATGCTCTTCTAAAAATTGGCCCCAAATGATGTGTTTGGTCTGACAACATTTCACAACAAAGCTCAGACCATTATTCCGAGCTCTTTTGTCTCGTAATTAAGCAAAGAGAATGTTAGAATGAAAATATATTCCGAGTTCTAGTCTGGAGGCACTACGATCAAATAGGGATTCAACTAATCTCTAAAAAGTCTTGAAAATTTCAGATCCAAACATCTTGAGACACTAAAAGACTATTAGAATAGAATTGTGATGCTGACTGATGTCTGCGACAATTCAGTAGCTAATTAAAATGTATTAATAGATAACATGTCAAGTACTCACGACATACATACAACAATAATCGGTGTGAGTACAGACTTTCAGTCGTCCACATGCTAGAAAATGATAGAAATAAAAGGATTCAATTATTTCTGTGCAGTTGAAAATCAGGATTTGCAGACTTACCTAGCAGATCAGTTCGACTATACTTTCTTTCCATGCTGCCAAAATATCGAAATTTAGATATAATCTGACATGATAGATTCCATTAAAGTGTATGGTACTCCAGACCATGAGAAGAGCTATCCAAAATAGGGAAACAAATTCGTTATAACCAAAATGAGCTCTAGTTTCCCCTCGGATCTGATGTTTAACAAGCAGGGCAAGCTTTAAACCAAAGGTGGCTTAATGCTGGTTAAATTTACTCCGAAGTAATCATAAAAGCTATTCGACTTGGAACTGAAGGTGAGTCTGAAGTACTAGGATCTCACTGGAAAGAAATTCAAAAGCTAATATGTAATTAAATAGAAAATGATGGCTGAAGAGTTTTTCTCTGATGAGGCAATCAAGAAAGGTACCAACTTGTGGTACTATACCGAAACCATGAGAAATTTACTGAAAAAAATGACTCACGATCCTGAACATACGTTATCGGACGTCAATAGATAAATGTACAGTAAGAAATTAGGTATGCTGAGAGAGTATTGTCCCGAAGCCAAGAAAAATGAATTGGAGAAAGTTATCGAGATTGTTTAATCGAGATTGTTTAAGAGAAGAAAAAACATCCCGACCTGATCGAAGGCCATGCGTGATCTCAGACAGAATGATCTGTATTCCCCTCCTAAATCAAAATTTTAAGCATTTCTTCATTTTTTTGAAAAAAATTGTGATAAATATGCTTGAAGACCATACTTTCTAATGATAACATAATTGTTCATAAAATTTAACATACTATAATTTCATTTCAAGTAAATTCGTGAACCTAAAACGGAATTCTATGTTTCCGCAAAGCATAACAACTTCTCAGAATTTTAATGATAGGAGCAGTCTGAACATAATTGTGTTTGACTAGGACGATTCTATGAGACCGGATCATCATTCTATGAAAAGGCTGAATTCTCACACTAGTTTGATGGCTTCTCAATCACAATCTACAATGATCAGTCGTTAGATTTAGAATCTGAATGAGAAGCTTAGAAATTTGTAAATACAAACATAGAAGCTAATTAACACTCATTAACACTCTTCTGGGCGTAGTTAGATGAATATGACATCGACGACTAACGAATTCGGTAGAAAAAATTCTGTTTAAAAAATCAATGCCAACTACTAATAAGTAGTAAGCACAATATAGAAAAAGATCCAGCTCATAATAAAGTAGACTCAAAGGGTGATGTAGAAAATAACATAAAATTTTTAAAGAAAACTAAAGAGTAACAAGGATGTTAATCCAACCCAAAGTGGAAATTTACTGATGAGGATGAACGAAAAGGTGAAACTGATCGAAAATAAATACCAGGAATAATACGATCAACTGAGAGCATAGCAAAAGTAGATGGAAGCGCATTTGCTAGTAAGGCTAAATTCAGTAGAGTAGTCCTATGCATATAAGCTGATTGAGTTTGAAAGGAAGGAAAAGAACTACATTGATCAGTTATAGCAACTGGAAAATAGGTGTCGAAAACTGCAGATCGGTCGTAGTCAAAAGAAAATACAGGTTACACAGGAGAAGGATAAGTCAATGTCAGCGATAAAGAAAAGTACAGATGGAATTTTAGACTAGATGAATGCCTAGAAGGATGTTAGTCGGGAAAATCGACTAATGCAACCCCCAAATTTTAAGAGAGAACAAACGAGCGACAATAGCATTAGTCGAACAAGGAAACACAAAATATTTGATATAAAAAAAGATAAAGATAAACAAGAAAAGAACAGGTAATTAAGTCCAGTGCCTGTCAATTACACAAAGAAGCCAGTTTCACCGTCTCCCATTAACTACACAGAAAATAACTTTGTGAGTAATATTGCTTCAAAGGACAATAACCAGCCGGTTTTCAGTACAGTTCAACCAATCAAGGTGAAAAGAGTTAGTGCAAAACCTTAAGAAGTTCGTGCTCCGTAAACTCAACTCGATAACTATGTTTACAACATGAACATCAACAATAATCCCCACTCAAAATAAAATGACATTGACAGTCGGATGGAAGAACAAGTCTTTTTCACTAACTTCGGGAAGAAAGAGACCTAAATACCTTCTCAATTAAACAGCGAACCAAAAAAATAGGTTTTTCAAACGACCCCGACTGCTTCAGAATTCTACAGGGACATACCTAAGGCGGATACTGTGTGGGAAAACTTCCAAAGTAGCGAAAGATTAAGGGATAACCAGCTCAGTGATGATGAAGACGACATGTTTTTTTATGCAGAAAATGCTCCTCCCGAGGAAAAGTTTTTAAGCCCTTTGGACATGAACTGAAAGGAAGCTTCAAGGGTGATAATGTGCAATATTTGTTGATAAATGATAGAATATATGGGTTTCCAGGACTGTAACATAATGAGCTTTTGCAGTTTAAAAAATCAACATCAATATCCAAGCTTCGTTCTAAAGTTCTTGAACTTTTTATTTTTTTATTATGAATCTTGTATTTTTAGCCTGTTATGGGAATGACCTGGAAGATGAGATTTGCTGTTGAGCTGGAGACCTTACAAAGAGTTACTTCCTTATAGCATTGAATTGTAACTACCCAATTGTCCATATATTTTATTTGTACCTGCGAAGTAATCTCTGTTCATACACCTTTGATCCATCGGAGATTAATTTTGTTTCATTACGGCCTTTTTGGAAAAAAGTTTTCCTCTGAAAATGCCCAGACTCGAAGATTCAAAATCTTGTTGTTTAGGGGTGCTTTAATTGTTATTACTTTTGACAAGTTTTTTCTTGTAAGAACTGTTGGAATACTAACAGTCTGGGTTTTATATTTACTTTATGTTTTTTGTGACACTATTTTCAAAGGAACTCTTCTTGCTAGTATTGCTGCAAGGCTTCAAACCAGAGCTGTTTGCTTGATTAAAATTTCCGTTCTTGTCCTTAATTTTAAAAAATCCGCGATAAAAGATGTTGGAATCCATTGTTCTATTGGTTTTAAGTTGGAACGTTTAATAATTTTCTTAGCGATCCTACCCTTTTTTGCTCAGTCTGCGACCCCATTTGACCACTTTATTATGGTCTGACGAATTCCGGACATGCTAGAATAGATTACTTTTTATTTTTTGCGGTGGTTTTACAACACTCTTCTTTGATATTTTGCGAGGAATAACGAAACCTTCCGCATAACTATCTTGAAATTTGATAAAATGGTTTTATTTGTTGCTGCTGTGGCTGATGTTTTCTAGAAAATTGCTTTTTCGGATCTTCGAAGTCTGTTTGGGATTATTCTCAAGTTGGGCGTGTTAAGATCTAATAAAGTCAAAAAATGGATGTTTAGATGCCTATTATGCATTGATTCTTTCGCACGGATTTGGTTCAAGCATTTTACTCAAAACGTTGATGCCCATTTACCCAATCTTCGATTAATACTTGCTATTAAGTTTTTTTAAGCCTCTACTGCTGTCTTGACTCTTCGATGTTTTGAACATTGTTTTCGATGTTATTTTATTTTTTTCATAAGTGTTTACTTAAAGTCCAAAGAAACGTTCAATTTGTTGAATTTGGTCGATTTAATTTTACCCGGGAAACAAAGGGTTTCCATCGATCAATTACGCCATCAGACATCCAACAGCCCATATATCAATTTCTGTTCCGTATTTTACTCCTAATAGTAGTTATGGCGATCGGTACCAACGAGTCGCTACATATTCAGTCAATCGACGATTGTTTTCGTCGGAATTCAGACTTCTGGCGAATCCCATGTCGCATATTTTTAGAACATTGTTTTCTTTGCCCACTAATAGGTTCTCAGGTTTGATGTCCCTATGAATATAGCCTTTCTGATGCATAAAATTCAAACCTTGCAGGGTTTGTAGGATTAATTTCGCAATAATTTTCTTTGGGAGTCCCTTCGAAGATGCTTCCAGAACTTAGAGAAGATTATTATCTAGGAATTAAAAAACAAGATAGTATAGTCCTTTTTTCTTAAAGGCTTAGAGTAGCTCGACTACGTTTCTGTTTTTGAGGTTATTAAGAACTTTGATTTAACGAAGGATAATCCTTCGGATGTTTTCGATTTAGTCGCTTTCCTTAAACTTTTTAATCGCAACCAGCTTTTGATTAATCTTGCTACGGGCTTTTAAGACAACGCCGTAAGCACCCTCACCGATGACACCCAGAATTTAGTAGTTATGCATTTTTTGGTCGATAAATACTTTAGAATAATATTTTATGTGGAAAAGTTTGAAAGAATATATGGCTGGGTCGAATAATATAATAATGTTTAACCATCGCTTAATCATTTTTTTTAAACATCCATAATAGAACACTTTTGCAAAATAAGTAGATAAAAAATGAAGATAACTCGTAAAAAAAGTTTAGCTCATTAGTCAAGGACTGTGATATCTCTTTTCTATATTCTTAAGAGAATAAATAAACTTCTAATCAATAGTTATAAAGTAACAAACATAAAAGCAGTAGAATGCATTTGTAATACATACAAATTCTTGAGAAGGCGATTTCAGATGCCCATCCTTAGTAAAAGAGATATCTGACGAAAACTTTATCTATAGCTCAAATCCAATTCCAGAAATTAACCGAAGAGACACAAGAATTCATTCAACAAAAATTTAAAAGTTTAGAAACTGTAATCATCACTCATTGCGACCTGAGAACACTAGAGAACATGCCCAACCTGCCAATGTTAATGAATCTGGATGTTTCACACAATGGTTTGCAGGGAACATTTTAGTATTTAGTGAAAAATCATAAATTGCAATACGTAAATGCCGCAAATAATTTCATATCGAGATTGGAGGTATTAACTCCATTGAAACGTATAAAAAATATTCAGTTATATTTGAAAGACAATGAGGTCTGCGAAAAGGATGGTTTTCTTGTCAAAATAAGGCAGTGTTATATCAAGCTACTGAAAGATCCAAAAGAATTGAATAGAAATTAGCCCATCACTATTAAAGATCGCCATATCGAGGAGAAGAAAGAAAGTGAAGAGTAACTCTTGAGAGTTAGCGAGGATTAGAGTTTGTAGAGATTCCTAAAAGCCAAATTACCTATGATAAAAGGTCGGAAAAAAAAGGAGGTGTACTCAGATTCGGACTCAGAAGATGAATTTGTAAACAAGAAAATCGGAGAGAAGCTTGGGTCACTGATCGAAAGTTAAATATTGAACTCACTGGATAATGGCAACGGTGATATTGAAGACGAATAAGAAGACGATAACGGCAAAGAGGATCACGACGACTATGGCAACGATAATGACGAAAACGATGACAACGAAGATAACAATTTGAGCGACTAGAATGAGTAAATTGAAGAGAATGACTTTGAGAACGAGGAAAATAAATAAGTAGACCTTGACGCAGATATTTTTCAACAGCTCCTCGACGCCCCACTTGAACCTGCAGACTCTTCCTCGTAAAGTCGCCAGAATAATAACCCGGAAAACAGCTCTGGGTCTCGTAATGATAGTTCCTGAGTCTGAATATCGTGCGCTCTTTTATGCGGTTATTTGATTGAATGAATTGTCGGTTTTTTCAGAACTATAGGTTTCAGTTTTCTCTGCCGAGTATTATTCTTTATAATACAAAAAAACAAACATAAATTCTTACCAAAAACGCGATACATAGCAATGACGATATTTGCATTAATGATTGCAACAATGACTGACACCAAGAAAATCTGCATTGTAAATAAAGACTACGAGCTATCCTCGATCAGTTTTATGATGAGAAGCGACGTGAAAAACGCATTTAAATTTTTAGTTAGATAGTCGATGCCATGCATTCAAAAACATACAAGAAATTCGGTGAAACACGCTTAAAAGTTGGTTCACATTCAGATGTCAGGTAAACCAGTGGCAGCTTATGCATTCGTTGACGATATTTATCCAGAAAGAGTGGTATTTGCACTACTAAGGAAGTCGTTGGACATATTTTTCGACAAGGTGGGAGAGCAATGGAGAAATTACACAGAAGATCAAAATTTAAATATTTCTGCCATCACTGCAGAGTTTGAAAAGTATCAGGACCCAAAACAGGCCGATAAACTGACTAAAGCGATTCACGAGGTTGATCAGACCAAAGTTGTTTTGCATTAGAGCATCAAAAAATTGTTGGAAACCCAGGGAGATCTGGATTAGTTGGTCAAGAAAAGCGATGAGTTATCAATAGGAGCCAAACAATTCTACAAACAGTCCAAAAAAATGGACAAAGGTTGCTGTGTGTTGATTTGAACTCTGTTTTTACCCATTTTACGTCATTTTTTATGAATAATAATATAAAAAAAACATGAAAATCGATCAATTTCCAGTCGAATTCAAATTTTTGTCTTTATTCGTCTTAGTAATTGTTACTTGGTGAATTTTTCGTAAGTACTTCTTTTTATTAGCAGGTTCTCCGAAATATAATCAATGATTCGTGAAATGAGAATCAATTCTTCTGTGTCTTCCAGTTTCAAATTTTTCACAAGTTTCTTCACATTAGTTGCTGGACGTGATTCCAATGGATCATTTACGAGGGATTATGGAAGACTATCGGAGTAGGCATAAAGACCGTATTTTAAAGCCCCAAGTTAGTCCTAAATAGAACTAATCAGCTCTTAATGAAGCGCATAATTAAAATTGGGAGAGTTATAATTTGTCTTGACTTCCTTTTTGAGGGATTATGACATTTAAGTCAGATCTCTTTAGACAATTTTGGCCAAGTGGTAGGAAATTAAAAGCGCTTAGCTCTAAGAGTATCTGGCTATTAATATCGACATTTCGATAATGTCTATACACTTATTTCGATTTTTTAGACACGTATTAACTTTACTGAATCGATCGCCGAATCCACTGTAATGTGTCGATTTTAACTCTTTTTAGTTATCGCTATGGTTGCTATGGCTTCCATACTGATGTGAATCATATTTTTATAAAGCATTTTCCGATTTTTTCAAGTTTATTACTGCAGGACTAACTGGGGAAGTTGTCTATGAGTCTGGATATCCTTAGAAGTTGCTTTTATTATTTCTAGGAGACTCGAACCTCCTCAACTATGGACTAAAACCGTATTTATTTTTGCCAGGAGAGTAGCTGCTGTCACTAGCCTTTTTTTCATGGTCACTGGTGGAATTAGAAATTTGGGTTTTACCGGAAATTTTCATGCCTTCCATTTTTTCGGATGAAGATTTCATTGAGCTGGATTTAGATCCTATGAGTTCGCTTGTTCTTAACATATTTGTAGGAACCATTATGATTCCTTACTAAGTAATTTAATATTTGAATATTTAGGGCCAATCTATTCTGTCGAGAGGGTTTTTTGTTAGCATTTTTTTCAAAATTTATTTTACCCCAGGCGATATTTTTTCACCAGTTTTGCTTTAAAAAGGGATTTAAAGTTACAGGTTTTTTACGACGCCGATGAGTTGTGCGATGTTGTTACTTTGGAACGGACAGAAGCCGAAAAGCATTCTGAAGAAAACAACCCCAAGAGACCATATATCAGCTTTCATCGTGTAGAGTTAACCCTTGAGAATCTATGGAGCCATATACACGGGCGAGCCTACCATAGATTAGGAGTAGTCGTCCGCACTCTAAAGAGGTTTGCAAAACCCGAAATCCGCGAGTTTGATGGTACCATCGTGAAGGAGAATATTGTCAGGTTTGATATCCCGATGCATTATATTGTACTTATTGAGGACTTTGAAGGCAGAGAGTAGTTGTTTAAAGTAAGAAACGGCTTGTTTTTATGAAAGTGAGCCATTTTTGATGAGAAGGTTTTCAAGAGTGCCTTCATTACAAAATTAGTAAATAAAATAAAAATTATTGGGAGTTTTGAGCATGTCATAGTATGTTACTATATGAGGAGATTTCTCTATGTTAGTTAGAATGTTGATCTAGTTGATAACCCCTGCTTAGAGTTTTGGCATCTATTTAAATTTTTGAGCTGGGATCATTTTGACCGCAATTTACTCCTTAGTGACAGTATTGAACCCTCGGTAGACCTTGGAGAAGGCGCCAGACCCCAGTTCCGACTGGAGAGAGTAGTTCTCAATTAACTTTCCCATTATTTATATTATATGACTTTTTTGTTAAGCTATACACGGTAAAAACCAAGATAACTTTTATGACTGGAATGGAGTCAGCAAATAGTTTATTTTTTAACATTTCGCTTTTCAAATAATGTTCTCTTTTGCTGCGAATTATCAGTAATGCACTGAAGATAACTATTATTGATTGACAAGACATGGTTTTTAAGCGCAAATTGACGAGCAAAACAAATAGTTTCTCGTTTGTTGACAGAAAGTTGGGAATGATGGCATTGAAAACATTCTTGTTTTCCCATTCAAAGATGAAAATAAGGATTTTTGACGGGAACAAAAATCAGCAATTTTTAAAACGCATAAAATATTGCAATCTACGAGAAAAAGTTGTATTTGATATGGAGCATACGAAATATATCCTTTTTGAACGATTTTATAATGTTTTAGAGTCAAATTTACGAAATATGTGCATCGTAATTTTTTAAAAATATCAATAATTTTAAAAGCTCAATAGCTAAAGTATTAAGGAAAGCTGAAATAAATAAATTTTTAATTCAGATATTGAAGTATTGAAGAACTGATTTTGGTTTATATCATCAATTTTTTTTGTTCTTGTTTCAAAATACTGTTTCGTTATGTTATATAGCTTTTCCAAATTCAATCCCGAATCGGTCGAACTATTCCTTCGAAATGAATTCTGCAGAGTAGCACTGCAAGCTCTGCTGTCCATCGGAGTAATCTTGTGCTTTCCAAACCCAGCAGTTTGGATGAGTGTCGGACTTCTAAAGTTCACATAATCCGTTGATTTTTCGAATGTAAAAGTTGGCTCTTATAAAATATGTCTTGTAACTTTTCATTAACGCCCTTATTTTCCCAGTCTGTTGGTGTTTGAGAAACCTCATAACATTATTAGCTCTTTCTTTCCACTAGTCATCTTTCCATCGGTAGAGCTGACATTTAAACTCTTGAATCACTTCTTCATCCTATTCTCCTGTTTTTATCTCAGTGAGAATGGGGAGATCTACAATTTTGTAGCCGTCGAAAAACACTTACTGCTGACCAAAACCTTACTATACCTCATTCTAGTCAGATTAGGACTGACTGTTCAGTTAGTTTTAGTTGGCATGGGTATCTTGCGAAGGCTAGCTGCTGTCTTGATGATTCGGGTGCTCGGAACTCATCTTGGGAACTCGAATTTTGTTTGAGAATTATATAAATTTCGATTTTTATTTGGGAATTACCACTCATATAAAGGGAGGAGTTTAACTTAGTCTGAGCCATTCTGACTCGGTTTTGTAATTGGAGCAAAATGCTGTCATGATTTTGCCCTCTTTTTGAGACTGTGATAAATAAGCACAGCAATGTCTTACAAAGAAAGAATCTCAATTTCATTCAACTAAATATTTTTAACAACAATAGCCATCTCCATTGCTGTCAAAGTACTAGATATTGTTAAATGATTGGGTTTAGAATCAAAAATCAGGAAAGACTAATCGGTTTGCTCTTCATAAGTCCGAAATGGGTAAGTATCATCACATCTATGAGTTGTTGATTTGCATAATAAATTAATTGCATTTGGTGATGGTAAGAATAATATTCAGTTTTTCAAGAAATTTAATTCAAATAAAATACTTTTTGATTGTCGAGACAACCCACAATAGACCCTTAACGAGTGTCAATGTCCTGGATTGAGCAAGATTACTTCTTAGATATCGATTTTAAGTATTTTTCGTTCACGATCTGAACTCTTTTCTCAATTAAAGACTGCTACAGGTTATTATTTTCGTTTTTGGATAGAAAAGTTCCTATGGAGTACCGAGAAACTGCTAGTATCTTATTTAGCTCCCTTTTTTATTTTTGTTTATCGTTGCTATTTTCCGAAAAATTGTGCGTTTTTCTTTCAAAAGTTGGGACCAAGTATCTAACGAAAGGAGTTAATTCAACTTTTTATAG
>JAOWAT010162213.1:0-22355 GCA_028571025.1 Longipedia americana
AAATATATGTCTTGTTTTCTTTGAGTGTTTGGTTTAATTTTGATAGAAAAACTTTTTTTTTGCTCTATTCAGCTGTTTTGTATTTCGAGGTAGAAATCTTCGGATTATGGGCTGGGCACTGCTTGCAAGTACAGTTATTCCCACTAAGTTTACTCCGTCTATTCATATAAGGATTGTTCTTAGAACGATTTTTAAGCTTACCAGCTTTAATCATAGGAACTAATGGAATTTGTAGATCAAAAAAGTTTTCACTAACTTAACGGAATAAGTGTAATTATAAGGTGAGTGGATCCCCCCCGATTATATACATATTAACATAACCTTTTAATTTTTTAATATACAAAATGCAACCCTCAGCAACTGATGTGTCCAAACCCTTAACAGAAGCACCATAACAAGATCACAGTGACGGCTAAAGTTCCAACGACAGTTACGGGAAAGCTTAAGATTAAATAACAGAACATAACAAAGCTTATAAAAAACAAATGTAATAAAAGAAAAAACTTCAACAACAAGGATGTGATCATAATCATGACCATGATCATGATCATGATAAAAGTCATGGAGGTAAAAAAAGAAAACCTAAACAAAACCTTTTCCTTGTTATGTATCCCATTATCACCTTCTTCAGTTGTGGGTACTTATAGTATCAAGTAATTCCAATTGGTTAACCTAGTATTTAGGAGCGTATCTCCCTAACCTGTTCTTACAAATTACCTTCCCTGTTCTCCACGGGATCCTCACCATTCTGTGTCTGTGGTCCTTCTATATTGTTCAAACAGTCCCTATCGAACTTAAACAAATGAAAAAAATTCCCGAATATCTTACCCACTAGCAATGTCACGATAAAGTTTATAAGGTGGATGGGAAAAAATGTGACACTTGCGACTATTATAAACTCGGAAGAACTTCGCATTGCAAAAGATGTGGCGACTGCATTAATAAATTAGATCATCACTGTATTTGGATCCAGAGATGTGTTGGCTTTCAAAATCATAGACCCTTTTGGCAATTCATTTTCTACCAATCTATTGGATATCTAATATATTGGCTCTAAAACTACTATGCTGTCGTGGGTTTGTATGGTACTTGCCACTTCTGGTCAACTTTTCCAGCACATATCTATGTGTTATGGGGATTTACAAATTTTACAATGGCTTTTCTCGGAACAATGATCTTTCTCCTTTGGATATTCCAAACTATCATTATTTCAACAAATTTTACAACACTGGACGGCGTAAAGACCGGATTATGCGCCTGCCCGGTAATGGAAATAAGGCCATCCTTCAGAAAAAACTAAAAGGTATATGCCCTTAACTAATAAAGATCAATCTATACGACAGAGGATAAATTCAAAATTGGAAAGATTTTATAGGTGGATCTCACAACATTATTGAGATGTTTTTGCGACCAACCTCAAGGCCTCTTGACAACGATTTTCTGATTGACAAAATTACTCCGTACCCCTCTCAACTCAGAATTATGAAATTCAACGAAGAAGAAGACAAATAAATTATAATGGCTGATTAGTTAAGAAAAACCGTCGAAGATCTACCAAACTTATATAAAAATAAAAAAGTACTTGTTAGAGATTAGATTGTTGTTGTTTGATATTAGAGTCCGACATTTTATATGATCCAAAAAATACAATATCTCTCCCCATTTATATAAATTAAAAAAAGGGTTTTTTTCTTTTATTTGTAACATTAAATAGATTTTGAGGTAATGTAAAGAGAAAAAGACCCTCAAGGATAATAAGTCGAAATGCTACGTTAATAGCTTACAAACCAAAATTAGAAACAGAAATAGGGATAAGCTGTCCCTGATCATGATAGTCAGGACAGTGATTAAAAATAGGATTGTAAAAGTTGTAAAAAGAAAAGGAAAGGAAACTAACCCCAACCTGTCAACAGCTGTGTCATAATCTATGTCGTTTTTTCAATTATCAGCTTCGGTTATCTTTAATTTTATGTACCCCTCTCTAATAATTGCAGTACCTGTCTCCAAGTCACAAATACTTCATCTGCTAGTACATGGCCAAAGTTGCCGCAGTATTTTTCCCAATCATGGATCTCTGGACCTACTTTCTCCTGGTAACCGCAAATCCAAAGGCTGCAGTAATGAAAGGCGAGTTAGTAAGAAATAATCAACTGTATAAATATGACAAAGTTTACCAATACGACTCCAATTACTGCAAAAAATGTAAAAGGTATAAATTTCCGAGAATGTCTCACTGCTCAAAATGTGCAACTTGCGTCTACAGATTGGATCATCACTGCTACTGGGCACAAAAATGCGCTGCTCATCGCAATCATTTGGTTTTCTTCCAATTTTGCATGTATATGTTCCTCGGATGTTCTGTGTTCTGCTATTCTACAGTTATAACCGCCATAGAATTCTGGAACTCTTGCTTATTCTTCTCATTTTGGCACTGGTTTTTTTACTTGCTTTGGTTCGTCAGCATCTTTTCAGCAATTGGGGGGATTTATTTCTTAGGTTCTCTGTTTTTTGCTCACATATTCCTAATAATAAACAATTTCACAACTCTAGACAGCATAAAAAAGAAGAAAGGATTTCAATTGCCTTTTTGCGAATTCAGGCAATATTTCATAAGCGACAATATGGTAAGATTCCCAGTTCTATCTATTTTTAGATTAATTTATTTGATAGGGGATAAATTCAAAATGTGAAAAGATTCCTTCACGGAAACACAATTTTTCACTTGCTGTTTCCAAAAAGACATTCTCCTAATAACGATTTTGTCGTCGATTTAATGAGTCCCTATCCCTCGGACTATCAGGTCAACAAATATCTAGGCAAGGAATTCCCGAGTGACCTGGTTCTCTTCAAAAGAAACAAAAAAGACATATAAAAAGTCGGAACAACTTACAAAGGAAAGAAAATCCTGGTAAAAGGATAGGTTTTGACGATCTGATTATTGAAACAGAAAAAAAGTATTCAACTTAACAAAATTTATTTTACAATTATAGTCGTTATGGATTTATTTTTTTCTTAATTCTTAATCATAAGATTCTCTTTAACTGCCAGACCATAATGGATATCTCAAAACCAGAAGTCTTAAAATAAATCACTTCCAAATTTGTAAATCAATAGAATGAACTTGAATCCGACTAAAAATCAGCAGATCTGGTCGAACCCACTCAAAGATAGAGTCCCCAGAAAAAACAGTAATTCCTTACACAGCAAAACAGGAAACTATAACAAGAATTGTAATAATACACGGAGCAACCATAAATCTAAAAGGAAAGTTTGCTATAGGATGAATAATTACTCCATGATGATGACAATGAGGAAGATCAGCGGGATGAAGTCTAAATCAAAATTACAGAAGGTAACAGCACTAGCAATGCTTAGCTTACTTAAAATCTCTCTTCCGAATAGGAAATCGATCTACTGGAAATGACTTCTTATCAATTCGATTTCAATGACTGTCTTCCCGGGACCATCCATTAAAAACATTTCAGTATAAAGTTAAACTCAGATTTACCATCGCCAAGATCCATTTTTGTCTACATTCTTTGCTAAGATTAAACTGTAAACTCCCTTCCATAGTATGTATTTGGAATCAGAAAACAATCCACCTACGACTATTTTGATGAGTTTAAGTTTAAAGTATCGAAAAAAGGAGAATTCGGATTTGTCCTCGGTGCTAAAACTCCAAATCTTGTACTGAACAAGTAACTCCTGATTCATTGCAAGTTATTTGTGTGGCTTGATGGGTTTTCAGATGACCCCCTCCAAGCAAATCTAAATATGACGATTAAAGCTCCTTCTATCACATGCCCCCGAGAACTTTCCTAAGAAAACAAGTACAGATTTATCAAGCTATGCGCTGTTAAGAATAAACCAAAAAAAGACATCAGAGTTCCATTCAAAGTTGCTAATACATTCGAAGACGGAAGAATCCTGGCCCTGGAAGTAGAGATTCTGGGCATGCAGGGTAATTCTCATTCTAAGATTGCTGACATCGATGTGAAACCAAAAACACTGAATACATCCGGAGAAGGTCAATTCTTTTTAAATTTCTGTCTCAATTTCACCGAAGAAATCAACAATCAGTTGTAAGGTCATGACCAAAAGGTTAGCCACTGCAATATTAGAAAAGTAGTGCTAATTAAGATTAAAAACACAAATTGCCATTATCACTTCCCGATCTAAGCCAGTTTCTATAATGCGACTTCTAAGATTCAAAGCTTTTCCTAGTGAAAATAACAAAAACAAAAAATAAATGAAAGATAGTTTTAGTCTGTAAATCTAGCATAGCTAAGTTGTAAATTTTATTTCAAATACGCTATTATTTTAAACTATATCAATTTTGTTGTATCTATACAGATGGGCTGCTGTGCTGTAGAAAAACGTAAACCTTCCAAAGGTGAAATCATGAAAGTGGAATAACCATAATAACCTACAGAATAACCAGTCAGACAAACTAAAGAACACACACTTCAATAGGTTATGATCGATAAAAATGCACGGATTTAAACTCTTAACATTACAAACGAACAGATTGTTCCTCAGTTTCCTAAAGTAAAAACTTACAAATATGAACATTTTATCCCAATTAAAACTCGATAGTTGTGAAGTATATCCTATGCTCGTAAATTTTCGATAATCAAATGATTTCTAGACTAGAAATTTAATATTAAGTTTGTAATATCCCCCCTCTAACGTTAATATTCATAAACAAATTTTACCCCTTTTTTCTGTATTGTGTGGGTAAAGCATATGGAATCCTAGTAAAACAACTCAAATGACTATAATTTCAACACAGATTCTCCGAATCTACCCGGCAGTCCCAATCCTCGGTTTGGCAAAGTACAACTTCGGGAATTCTAATCACCTATTTAATTAGTGTCAAAATCGCAGCATTTTAGTCTTCGAAGCAGTCTTTCCCGTTAAAATTAAAACGGGTCGATCTATTCTAATCGTTCTAACGGCTCTAATGGATCTGATGGGAGAAATAAAAACAGTCCGTAGTAGTAGAGTTCTATAAAGCATACAAAAAGATTTAAAAACATAATTGAGAAGTAAAACTAAGATTCTGATTATGACTGCCAATAATGCCAATATTAGTCCAATCAGAAGCACAAAATGAACAGAGACTACCAATAAAATGACTAAATCCACGAAGTTGTTAATTCTCCCGAAAATACGGATATTTTGGGTAATTTGCTACC
Organism: Longipedia americana; assembly: GCA_028571025.1. Lineage (NCBI taxonomy): Eukaryota > Metazoa > Arthropoda > Copepoda > Polyarthra > Longipediidae > Longipedia > Longipedia americana. The sequence continues at coordinate 5,199 of JAOWAT010162213.1, forward strand.
AATAGGATAATTTGAACTTGATGGTAGATTCGATGAAAATTTTGACTAACCGTCTTCCTTTGCACTCCCGGAAATTATTTAAGACAAAGAGAATTAGCTGCCTCCACAGTGCAGCAGTTCCTCATCAAATATGCATCTTTACACTCCTTTGAAAAACAAATAACACACTTTGCGTTCTCCACTTAGAGATATCACCCCAACTATGACAAAGAAAAAGAAAAAATCCGCTCACACAACAAAGGCATCGTAGAAAAGCTATCTGTTCACACCAAGAGCTCTTCCTCTGAACGAAAGTAGACTAAGTGGATCTGGTTTCCGAAGAATGTAAAGACTATGATTTTCTAAATTAATCTATTATTATGCATCAAATTATTTAAGCAAATAATATACCTATTTAAAAGATCAGAATTACTGTCAAAGGCAGTCCCATAGTTGATAATATTTAATATCTGTTCATACCAATAAAATAATGAGTTCTTCAAACCATCTCTCGAAGGAACTTCAGGAGCTAATCAAAAGCATCGGCTAAACCAAATCCAAACAATAGTAAGATCGAATCATTGAGAATTAGCTGACCACTATCAAACCCAAACTATCTTAGAAAAATCTTTCCCCAAAGAAACTGAAAGAGCTCCTCATCCGAGCAATGTACATCGAAATGCTGGGACATTCAGCATCCTTCGCTCACATTCACGCGGTCAACTTGACTCAATCTAAAAATCTAACTTTAAAAAGAATCGGATATTTACTCTGCTCTCTGTTCATGAACAAAGATTCAGAACTCTTAATAATGCTTGTAGCAACAATCCAGAAAGATTTAGGAAGTGCAGATGTTCATGAAATTGTTATCTGTCTTACTTCCCTTGGAAATATCATGAATTCTACAATTGCTGAAGCTATCAGATAACCCGTACTCAAACTTCTGAGTCATACTACTGATCTTGTCAGAAAGAAGGCAATATTAGTAATGCAAAAAATAGTACCATATTGTTGTTTATAATTCAGCAAAATGCATCTGGGGATGCAATTCCCGATTACAAATAAAAACTTAAAAAGGGTCTTTGTGATCGATAGCCTTCGGTAATGGCAGGATCACTAAATCTGTACATTGATGAGATCAAGGCAAATCCGAGAAAATATCGTGATCTAATGCCGTCTTTTGTTATCATTCTTAAACAAGTCATCGAACATAAACTCCCAAAATAATTTGATTATCATCGACTACCTGCACCATGGATTCAAATGAAAATCATTAAAATCATAGAAATGCTGGGGAAAAATGACTTAAAAGCGTCTGAACATTGCTATACCATTCTTTAACAAGCTTTGAAAAGAGCAGATGACACCAACAACAACATTGCCTTTGCAGTAACCTATCAGTGTGTACACTGTATAGCTTCGATCTATCCGAGTCAGAAACTAATTGAAGAAGCAGCAAACAGTATCTCGAAGTTTATGACAAGCAACAACAATAATCAAAAATTCATGGGAATCCAAGCACTTTCCCAACTGTACAAATAGTCTCCTCAACTGCTCAATGACTATCAAGAGACCATTGTTGACTGTCTCTAAAGCAAGGACTAGACTCTTAAAAAGGAAACCTTGGAGCTTTTGTACAGGATGACCAGTCAGGACAACATCGAAATAACCGTATCAAAAATGTTGGACGCACTGCACTCTTCCACTGACAACCACTTCAGAAACACTTTAGTCATGAAGATTACATAGCTTGGAGAGAGGTTTGCACCCAACCATCAGTGGTATTTATAGACAATGGAGCTTCTTTTTGAGCTTGGAAGTTAATATCTTACTGACAATGTTCTTAATAATTTCTTACGTCTGGTTGTCTAAAACTACTAGGAGGATAGATAATTTGGTTGCTAAATTATTGATAAAATGACTAATCTACTAGGAAGAGTAGTTCCGACGGACTTCATCTTGAAAGTTGCAATCTGGATCATTGGGTAGATTGGTTCTAGCTACTATCTCGGAAATCCGGATAAAATTTCTTAACTGTCCGGTATTGTCATCAAGTCCTTTGATAGCGATTTCTAGCATAAAAATACGAAAGTCTGGCTGATTGACGCAGTCATCAAACTTGCCTCGACCAAAGACTTTAAAGATCATATGCAAGTCAAACTACTCCTTTAAAAAAATGGAAAAGATAAAAACATCTAAATCTACCAACGTGCACTCGGTACTAACAATTTTTATTTAGAATCTAAAAAACTCGCAAAATACAACTCGGCCCTAAGAAGACATAATTAACTCAATTTCGAGGAGGATCTTTCGTTTTTGGACGAATATGTCGAAAATTCTCTGCAGAATGGAGCTAAATAGTACCAAAAATATCGAGTAAAGTAAACTGTCAAAGATGCCATACGGATAAAGGAATATTAGCCAACAACCAAGCCTGTTACAGTCACTTCTCCCTTTGTTCCTGTCAAAGAGTAAAAGTACCAAATATTTAATCCTTAGGCCTTAAAATCCAGTCAATTAGAGAGGAAAATCTAATACCAAACCATCAGAAGAGCCTGTTGTCATTCCTCCATAAAAACCAAAACCTAAGAAATAGTTGATAACTCCTGAACAAAAAGCGAAAAGAAATTTGGCCAATGCCCTATTCGGTGGTGTTGTAAATCCGAAAGGTACATCTAAAACAACCACAACTGTGACACCCAATCAAGGTTCCTCCAACAAAAAAAAAGTTGCTGAGGAGGTTGACCTAATATGATTATGTTGAAATATATCAGATCAAAACCAATTTTTACTCATTATTCATTAAAATCTGTAAATAAATATCCCCAAAAAGGAATGTTGATATTTAAGAACGAAAGAAAAACAGGTAGGACTTAAAAGGAAAATAAATTTTGAAAAAAAATCGCGTTGTGTGGTATATGTATCAGATTTCAATAACATGTGCCAATAAAATGTGTATTATTTGTTACAATGCGCATTTAATATGAAATAAACCCATAGAAGTTGAAGAATATCAGTCTGTCTGCCGAGATATTGATAACTCATCTCAAAGTTTTCCTTCTCTTTAGTGGCAGGTCTTGATTCTGACCCTCATTTTAGTTGGAGTTTCTTTGGGATTAAGATTTAACAGACAGGCCTTACTAGTAATCCCTACAGTCTGTTTTCTCATGTTGATGAGTACCCACTTGTTGGACACTTGGAAGAGTCACATAAATTTCAGGATGTTTGAGTTTGTAGTGCTGATTGAGTGATCCTTACGAGCCATAAGATTTTTCACAGCTTTTGACCACACACTTGTAGTAGCGTTCAATCTCATGGGCTGTTCTTCTGAATCTTTTTGCCTTGTCATTGTTTCTGTCATAGGAACTGTAACCTTCATCTTCCTGGAATTGACCATATACTTACCTCGTACTTATGAAGTCGATTAAGGAGTTGATTTTTGTCTTCGATGAGATCTTTGACCTGATTCGTCAGGACGACATTGGCCAGGTAAAGGCGACAATACTCATGATAGTAACTGTCCTATTAGCGGGAAGGGCTGAGTTAATAACAGTATACATATGAAACTATCGGTCTAATTCAAGGTTTTACATTCTGGTCCAAGTCTTCTGGAAGTTCGTTAAATTAATATTATAAATCAGCAGGGTGTGATAATAGTTTGAAACTTCCTAAGTCCAATAAAAAATATAAATCCAGTTCAAATAAAAACAATAAATATATAATAATCGCCATCAAAATCTAACCATTTCAAAAAATAACAGAATGCCGAAAATTCATCTCCAAATTTGATTTTTTTGAATTTTAAGACAATAATAAATAACTATGCTTCAAAAATCACTATATTCTCTTTCTCCGGGTGAATTTTAATTGAAAAGGTCACGCAAATAGCACTAATCCACCGCTTTTTCTGTTAACAATGTGGGTTTTTCTTTCAAAAACTCGGACGGTCGAATTTCTTTCAATAACATCTATCCCGAAAATTCAGAAAATCATTTGAATCATATTACTGTCTCCTATGAAAATAGGAATCACGAAAAATAGTACTCTCCACCTCCAACGACCATCAAAACAAGAAATTCTTAATCAAAGTATTCAGCTCAGTTTAGCATTGCTGATGTGATTAACAGTCAAATTGAAAAAGACAACAAACTTTCCAGAAACGATCCAACACTTAGCAGCCGACACAACTCATTTCTCGAAGAAAGAAACAGAATAGCAGTCGGACCAAAATTTGAAATTCCTGACAAAGTGAGAGAAATTTACGAAAAAGAGAGGGAGAAATTGCCAATCTAAATGATTAATTTTACCCATGGTTGTCTGGAACAAATAGGTCTGTACTATTTCTCAATCAACAAAAACATGATTTTCTACAATATTAAGAATCTCATGGATACCGAACTAGGAATTAGAGACTTATCCAACCCATCTGTGATTGAAATAGATGATATCACTTTCACTATCAAGTAAGTCAAAAATATCCATAACGAATTGTTAGACCCAAAGTTAAGAAATCGAATACTGATTTTTTCACATCCTTGGGCATTTTCCTTCTATAGCTACGAGTTAGTAGGAGAAAATACCGAGTTAAAGTTAATCAACTTAGAACTAAAATATGATCTTAGGTGTGAAAGAGTCCTACACATCGACTATGATAATACTGGCAAGTTTTACTATCTCAATTCAGCAGATGGAACTTTGAATCTGCTGAATATACAATAGAAGTCTTGGTTTTTTTCACTGAAAAGTGGAAAATACCGTATCAAAAACTACAAAGCCCGTAAAAACCACACAATTTTCAGAACTATATAAGAGACTGTTTCATCAAGTCGGAGGATGACATTTGGAAAGAGAATCAATTTTTTCTGCAAAAACTTTTACAATTCTGTAAAATCTATATTCCCGGCTTAATACCGTTGCCTCGGAATGGTTGTAGATCGATAAAGACAGTTAGTATTCTGTTTAAACGAGTGGGATGAGAAAATACCATCACTGGGAGCAAAAAACATCCGCAAGATATAATTCTACTCAATCGACGCCAAAAGAGGAGACAAAAGTCCATAACTGATTGGAAAAATTTCAGAGGACACAATTTACAATGATCAACGTGCGATGCTCCTGGTAACTTAAAGATAGAAATTCCAAATAAAATCTATCCATTCTGTATCAAAATAACTGAGATAGAATTGTAATCTCGAAATTCTGTTAGTCACTGGGATAAGAATTTTCGTCAATCTGGGCAATCTTGGCAGAGTGACCGTAAAGTATATCGAGACAATCAGACCTCCAAACTACCAATAATTTCGATACAAGAAACTGTTGTCCAACATTACAAAGTAGTAGTATCAAAGTAGAGCCCATTTTAGACGTGATCTAACCAGCGGATAGATACAGCTTGTAAAATAATTGTAACATTTCCAGAGACATTCCGATAATCCGGTTCAAACTCGATAATCTAGGAATTACCGAGTAGAAGCTCATTTATCAGATTAATACTAATCTCTTACATTGTGCAGTCATGCAGAATAGATGTTTAGTTTCTTTACCAACTAGATGAGTAGGTATAAAAATGTCGATAAGGATACTGTCAATGATGTTCGATGGGATTCCCTCAGGAAAAAACTTGTCTGCTAGGAATAAACCTAGTATGAGTAGTTTAGAGAAATTTGGAAACCTCCGGTGTAATTCCATCTCTATAGAATATCAAGAGAAAAGATGCTTGGTTTCTCTAGAAGAAAAATCCTTGAATACTAAAGGAGAATTGATTTGAATCAAGATCCCACTCAACAACTCTAAATCAGCTCTTCCTAATCAGTTTCTCTCCACAGCTAATTACTACATCCTCTGGCAAGGCAGACCAACTTCCCTCCAGCTTATTTTCTCATGGTTACAGATTCTTCAATGTAGGCTGCTGTTCATTTAAGACCGATAGATTTAGTTTTTATTATCATGTTCAGCGATAATAACGCCATCCAACGTGAAAATTTACTGACAAGCTATTGTCTGGATGAGAATAAGTATTCCGCTTAGGAATTGTGCCAAATGTTGTTCCAAATTTGTTATGATTAGGATGGCAATTATTTCGTGGGGAATTAGATTTTGGATCGAGTTAATTACGCTTTCAGGAAAAGAGAAAGATCGAATCGTGATTATTTGACTGAAAAACACTCGAGAAAGTTATTAAGTCAATCTATTGCCGGTGGGAAATTTGTAAACTTTAAAGAATTTGAGTAACAGTTTGTCCAAAAGGTTTTCCAAATGTTAAACAATATCGTAGAGAAATAAGTGAACATAACACTGCAGTAAAAAATGAGTTTGGATAGCAAAAATACCATAAAAAATAGAATAGAAACGGTTGTCAATCTAAACTTATCCACTCAAAAGAATCATAAAGCGGTTTATGAAAGAACAAATCATCTCGAAAAATTGTTTAAAGTGGAATTCATTCTCTCGCATATCAGTCGCATTGTCAGAACGGTGTGGTATGGACCGATCAGCCAAATTCCCATTGATGTGGCCAGATAGCTTTCTAAAAAACTCATTTCCTGCAAAAAAATAGCGTATTAGCTCCTGCTACTCAAAGAGGGTGAAGTTTTCATGGTTAAAAACTAGAAAGAGAGTATAACAGCAGCAATCGACCCCATTGAAGACAATTCCTAAGTCTAAAGTTCAGATAGAAAAATTAGTGAGTTTTTAACTTCAGTCAATAAAATAATTGAATTTCTGCATATCTTGCAGAATGTAACCTATATCCATAAAGTTAAAAAGACTGGTAAGAGTGACAATAGAAAGAAATAGGAGAAGAACATAGTCTTTTGGGAAGTGTTTTCAAAACCGATTTAATATTGGTAAAGATCTTTTTTTATGACCATTACCGAAGAAAGATATGACCAGGGAGTTCTTGAATTGTGGTCTGAACTTTTCCCCTCTTTTTTGACCTAGAATTTCAAAAAAGTGGTCAGATTAAACTCTTAGCTTGAAGCCGTACAAGACTAAGACAAAATAATTTCCGCCTTGAAAAATGTGACGATTATCAATATTCCCAGTTATCTAATCGACTATCTTGCATAAGCTCGGGGATTCAAAAATGTAAAATTATTTATTCGTGCCCATGATAGCAGAAATTTACAATTCTCTCAACACCTCCCAAGAATAAATTAGGGATAGTAGAGAAGACAAAACTCTCCAAAAAAGATTGTTTTACCAGTCTCTACTGACAAAATCTAATAGTTCAATTCCATCCTTGCCGATACCAAGTCATCTTTTCGTCCGGCGAAGTAGAAAAAATTCATTCTATCATTCTTATAGCAAAATCTGGAAGGACTAAAAAATAGAGGAGAAATAAATGCAATGAATCAAAAAATGAAACTGGACTAGATTCGAAAAATCGACAAAATTCTCGACATGCAGTAATACATTATCGAATTCTATCAATAACAGACTAGAAAACACCATAACAAATATTACTCTAAAGAATCGTAAATCATTCACAATTATCGAGAACTATATACACAAGTGTCGATTAGCCACGAACAGAAAAAAATCATCGAAAAATTGTAAAATTAAACTTATGGTCGCCAAAATATTTCGTAATTGCTCACAACCCTACAATCTCCATAGTTGAATCTGATCTATCGAGGACTATTTGGAGATGATGGAAGTGGGATTTCAGCTGGTGAAGAGATTCTTGACTTTTTTGCTTCTGTTTGCCAAAATTAAATCAAAAAGAAAGGTTTGCCATGGCCCTAGAATGTCGAGCACAGACTTTAGGCAATTGTGCACAGAGGAAGACATGGAATCGCAGTTGAAAGCATTATTGAAGCAGTCATGCGATTTTAAACCGAAAATTTCATCCACGAGAAGTAAATCCTCAAAACACTGAAACTGCTCGACTACGATTACGAAATATCGCATTTGGAGGAAAAATAAAATTAGTAAAGTAGTCCATGGTATCAGAAGATAACTCTAAGTATTTTCAAAAAGAAACCACAAAAAAACTAAAAGAAACTACAATACGAACAATAGCTCAAAAAAATCTGGCTCCCAAGATATCTATTCCAGCTAGGTTATAATCGTTAGAAAACAATTGCCACATTTTTCAATCATATTGAAACTGCCTTTGATGAATCTTTGAGTACTGAAAACACTAATTAGTTCACTAATGACTAATAGAGTCGGAAGTACCAGCTAAAACTGAAATATCTTTATCTCTGGATTAACTCGTTTGTTTATGTGAAGGATCAGTTCCCGCGTTCCAGGAAAGAGTTTGTCAGACTTGCGTAATCGCATTTTGAAAAACTGAAAAAGAAACATCGTAAAAGGTAGTAATCTGTGATGGGTTTCCACCCGCATAGACGCAGAGGAAATGGCACTTAACTATATCAAGACAGAATTGTATAATTAACTCAGGAGACTGTGCATACTATGATGGGAATTCTAAAAGCTATTAATTGACAGCAGAATAAGGGAGGAAGTTGTAAAAAAGAATTCTGTCAATACTGATTTTTTTAATTACCCAATACTGAAGGATATGGATATTGACAACATTTTTGAATATCTTATTTCTTATATTTTTATCTGGTTTTTGTTTGAAATAAATTCCCCTCAAATAAGGTGAATAATAAAAAATGGCAAAAATGTACTCTCTTCTTAATCCAACTTTAAAAAAAAGACTGCTCATGTTCATCGGCGTTTCAGTCATATTTCTAACAGCTCTTATTCTCAACGGCACGATATCATGGTCGGTATTCGACTACAGTGGAGAAATTGTTACAGGATGGCAAAACAACCCTTCAATGAACAATGAAAGCTTTTTAAAGTTTATGGATGCAATCTCAACAGCATTTTCACCAGGATATATTCAATATTACGTAATAATATTTCTTGTCTTTTCTTACCGGAAACTTGAAATATCGGTCTTCATTATCTGGATTAGTTTCACTTACTTTGTTTTTGAAAATATCAAAAGCATCTTTCAGTATAAATGGTGTAATTTAGTCAACCAAGACCCTATTAAGTACCAATCGGAGTTCAAATGTTATCAAATGATTGTCATAAAAATTATGGACTGCCTAGTGGGCATGCAACTATGACCATTGTCTTTCTCTAATTTGTAATCAGATTCTATGCCAGACAATACAAATTCTTTTGGAACACCCTTCCCCTATGGTACATAATCGCGATCAGTACATAAATTTTAGTTTGTTTTTCAAGAATCATTCTCGGGATGCATTCTCTAAACCAAGTTATGCTAGGATTTATGCTAGGAATCTTTAGCTGTGTTGTATACGTCTTTTGGATGGAAAATATAATTACCAACTGGTGTCTCTAACTGTTCATTTCTAAAAGAAAATTACTCAATTTTTCGATAATTACCATTGTCATGCTAGTTTTTTTTGTAACAGAGTATCTAATTGCATTTGTTCCTGACTATAATAATAAAGCCTATGCGAAGCAAATTTATAAAATTGGATGTGGTCATGTTCATGAATATAAAGCCTTTCAATTCAGTGCTTTCAAAGATACCGGATATTTCGCAGCTACTTTTGGTACGGTTTATGCCTTCCTAATTATAAAAAATCCTCAGCATTTAGCCTTGAAACCCTCATATAGTTATATTAGTCTGAAGAACCTCCTGAAAATAGTGATTGGATTGATCGTCGCAGGACTGCCTATGTGGGCATTCCGCACTAAACTCTGGAAGAATCTGTAAAACTTTTAAACATTTTGGTTAGCGATTATGAGATGGGGTTTGCTAAGCCTAGGAATGTTTTTTGGAATGTTCTGCTATCTCTTGCTAACACCAATAATATGTTCCTTCCTAAACATTTAGGAATATAGACATCCCTCTCATTATGAATAGTTCAAATAAGATTAAATTTTAAGAAGTGCAGACTCGTACTAAGACATCCAAAAACAGCTTTAACTCCCAGGATACACTCAATATCTTTCATAAAGCAGTGTAAATTGATTGACAGTTACATGCAAAATTTTTTCCCTTTAACCTATTACTTCTTCTTGTACATCGTACGGTTTTTTTTATTAGGACATGGCTTTGTAAAGAATAGAGAGTATGCATCTTTTCTGTATTGAGTAGAACTCTATAAACCGCCCAGAATTATGTTGTTGTATATTTAGAATGCTGTCAATATCTGCCCTCAATCGTTCGTATCGTCCGTGCTCTTATCATTTAAACGATTTTATGGTTGTAAATCATGTAAATAGGACAATCAAGAGTTTCTTTTTTCAGTCAGAAAATCAGACTTTAAAAATTGTATCAAACATGTGTAGCCCTAGATTTGATAAGTTGGACAATAATATTTTAGCCATTTTTTCAAAGCCTATAAACTTTATAAAATGTAGTGGGATCTATGTTCTTTTCTCAAAATTATACTCGCACTTCTCTTCATCAATTGGTTGGTTTCTTCCTTGATCTGCTATTTTAAGCTCAATAAAATTTTGAAGAAGTTTCCCGTCGACACTCAGCCAATCTAAGGCATGCGTCCAGAATGGAAAGCCTTTTCTAGAGATGATTACAACAAATGGAACAGAAGGGATATGAAAATAGGCGCATTTACAAGATTTACTCGCAATCTTTCCTGCATCTGGATTTTGATCATATTCTGCGCCAATCTGCCGATGGCTAAACTCCTAAATTTTGTTTCTGGGAACTGGCATCTGGGAACTCGATATATCTTTGGTATAATCAGGAGGGTCAGCTTTTTCATGTTTCGGAAATTGACAACACTGGAAATTATCTAAGAAGGATAATTTCCGGAGAGCATTGACACTCCAATTGTAATCGCAAACCATGTTTGTTGGATCGACATATTTTACGTAGGTCTTAGATTTGGCCCGGTATCTTTCATATCTAAAAAAGCAGTTCAGAATCAACCACTGATTGGAACGATGGCTCAGTTTGGGAAGGCTATTTTCGTGGAAAGAAACAATAAGACTCAGAGAGATAATGCCCTGGAATTGATTGCAGATAGGGTTTAGGCATTTAAAAATAGAAAAAGTCCTTATGACATTTTCCCAGTCATGATATTTCCCGAAGGAACCAATTCCAACGGAAAGTACTTACTTAGATTCAAATCTGGAGCCTTCGAGAGCAAAAGTCCAATCACAGCAATCTGTCTAAGTTACGAAAGTATTAAATATTTGATAATTAAGCTCCAAACTTTCAGATGGGAATGGATTAAATTCATCAAGTCGATCATGCATTTTTATCCCAATCAATCCGAAACAAACTTCGAGTTAAATGTTTTAAAATAACCTGCAAAGAAGAGTAAACTGTACAGCAATACATGAATAGATGCCAAAAGTAAATGTCTGAGCTGCTTGGGTATCCCTGCGTTGATGCTGGATATAGGGAGTATAGTTAATTTCTTGAGCATTTAAATGAAAGGCATAAATCTAAAATTAACTGATATTTTTATGAGTCAAACAAACCCCTATCAAACCCAGTATCTTCAAGATCAACCTTTTTTGAATAATTCATACTACTTTAATATTTTGATCGACTTTTCACCAGAAAAAAACAAGGTGCACTATCGTCAACTTTCACCTCAGATTGTTTATGAGTTTAATTTAATCTCAGCAACGTAGAAATCATACTTTTTTATTAAAAAAACGAATATTCATTTAATGAGAAATAGATAGTTGCTCATTGTTCAACCAAATTGAAGGGAGAATAACTTAACAAGAACACGGAATGTCTATCAGATGAGAAAAAAAATTGGCACTAACCTAACAATATCCGTGAAAAAGCAAAGATTTGTTAGATCTTGGCTGGGTCGGTAGTAACATTTGTAAATAAAGTATAGGGTTTTTTTAACCAATCAAAGCAGAAATTCGCAAATAAATATCGACTTCGATCAGGTTTGGATTTTTTTCCCCCTTTCCACCTTGAAAATAGCTTGAAAACGTTCAAAAAATAATTCTTATAAAACGCTCTATACTCGTAAATAAACAAATTTACCTATGAGTGTCAAATCAAGAATGAAAACATTAACCACTTAACAGTTTGCCGATCGAGACATCAAAACTTCGAGATCAAGATTCAGCTCTCAATTAGCTTCTCCACGAACAAAACAAAATTCACTGATAAATGTATCAACTTATCTCCCAAATAGTCATTATTTTGTGCAGTACTCATAACTCTAAGCGCTCTATGAAAATTTGTCGGGAGACCAATTCAAGTAACTACTGCATGGATTAGCATTTGAATATCCCGAGATCGTTGGATTGGACAAAAGTCATCGAACCATGAAGCGTTAAGAAGCTAAAGATCTCATGCAGTTTTTTGAAATCGTGAAAATGTACTCTTCAGTAGAAATTTCTAAGTTCTCAAAGGTCTTGAGATAACTAGCGGAAAAATACCCGGATATAGTGCCAATCGGAAAGAATAAAATTACTGAGTAGAACGTGAAAAATGGTAGTTTCTTGCAATATTCGGAGCTATTGAAGTTATACTAAAAAAAAGAATGCTACTAATTTTCGAGAAAATTAAGAGCAATTACAGACTAATACCAACAAATCATACCCATAAACTTCAATCATGTCTAAGTTCATGAAGCAGGATAGAAAGAAAACGATTTCCTTCAATATTCTCAAATCTATGAATTATATGATGACCTCTCAGGCCCTCAGTTCCATGATATGCTGTAATTTCTTGCCAAACAATACCCAGAAATGATCCCAATCGGTCATAACAAGAAAAAGAATCCATAGTAATCATCTGACAAGAACAATTTGGAGCAACAAATGACAGGGAGTAATCAAATGTATGAAATAAAGTCAGTTACATCAAACTTCCAGTAGTTGTAATTGAAGCAGTACTAATAGGTCAAAGACATGTACTTTCAATGTAATGGGGTTAAATTTGTCAAAAGAATGGGTGCTTTGCAGAATAAGTATCCTGAAATAATCCCTGCAGATTGGAAAAAATAGTAGTCTTAAAATGCCCATTTTCTTCAGTATTAGGAATTATTGGAACTATATTTGGAACTTTCGGGATCACAGTTCGTAGAGCTAGTCGAGGGACTCATCAAACAGTACCCAAAAATTGTGGCCGTCGGATAATAGAATATCGATGAAGAAGTGACGTAATTCTGCAAATTTGTACAGTATGGATAGCTTCTTGAACTTCATTCCTAAATTTCTGGGGAGCAATTCAAGGAAAAACTCCAAGGTTTGGCCTAGCAGTACCAACAAATAGTAATACTGACATCAAAGCATCACGTCAATATTGAATCTTCCAAAAATCGAACAGATTTCATGCAGTTCCATCAGCTTTATAACTTCTACGTGTAGAAGTCAGGCTCTCGATTCAGATAGCTCCTTTAAACTCTTCAATATCACTATCCAGAAATCGCTCCTATTGCAGAACTTCGAAACAATCAGTAGTTTGCGCCCAACCGATCCAATATTAAGCCAAAACTAATAACACCAGTAAAGAAAGAAATTATGACCCCAGCTACGAATTTTAGCATCACTCCAGCTAAATAGAATCTTAGATAACCAAAAACTATCACAGTTCCATTTAAACAATCGATCAAACTGCCTTTTACTCAAGGCATAATTAAACCGAAGGAGACCGAAGAACGGCTAAGTCAAACTTCTAGGGTTTAATACAATAAAAAAGGCAAAAAAACGTCAGACAGATCACAGTTTAATAGGACCAAAAAAACTTCTTATAAAGCTTAAAACATATATGCCAGAAATGAATGATTTGTAATAATCAATTATTCGACCTTTTATTATTATCTTTTACATATCAGTAATGAAAGAGTAGGAGTCATACTTTAACATTGACTTATCAGGCGCCCTTGAAGGCAAAGACTCCGAATTTTTGAAAATTGCTATCAAAAAATCTGAAATTCCAGGAGCTGGGGAAGGGCTATTTGCGCAGGAAACCATTGAAAATGGATAATTGATTGCCTAGTTTTACGGTTCCCTAATTCCATCTTAAAAATGCAACGATCACCCCTTTGATATGTAAGACAAAATGGTTTTGATATCTTAAAAATATTCGGTGATTAGTAGATCCGCAGCAACTTTGGCAAACGATATTATAAAGTGGGAGCCTGAATCTTATTTGGTCAAAAACTAGGAAGGACAACTTGAGCTAAATAAATAGAAGCTAAGAAAGCTGTAAAAAAAGGAATAATTTCCCACCCACCCTAAACTAAAGAGAAACGCGCGAATCAGAGTAGCTCCAAAGGATAAAGCTTATGTGATCGCAAGCAAGAAGATCGAAAAGGGCTAAGAAATTTATGTAAATTATGGGTACCTTTACTGGAAATTTTTTCTTGACAAATTTCTTAAAGAAGCAATAGAAAAGTGATGAAAGTACAAAAGAAATATTTTTATTATGAGACGATACAACTCCGAATTTTGCATTTTATCAAGCGTGGAGGTTGATCTTGCTTAAACTTTTCAAATTATTCAAAAAATCTTTTGCACTCATCGTGTTTATACTGAGGAAGTTGTTTTTCTTGACCAAATGATTTCCATGACCATTGCTAGCTCCCTGGTGCTGGTTAGCACTCTGGTTAGTGATTCTGGAGTTTCCAAGGTTTTTCTCCGACTGGGATTGTTTCAAAGCTGCTCTTTTTCTGATTTTTTGTTTTCCTCCTAAATCTTAAATATGGGTTCTTGATAGTTCTTTGAGAGGGAAGAAATCATTCTAATCCGTAAAAGCCTAGTTTTATTTAATTTACTTGTTGGATCGTGAGAGACTAGTCCCTGTTCTCCATGGTCTTCTGTTTGCCTGAGGTTAGGCTTGCTTTTTAGAATATGTTTTGCAGAAAAATTGTTTGGTAGTTTTTTTTATCGGAGTGGATCCTCTCGAAAAATTGGAGTTTATTTTCTGAACGGATGAATTTCTATTGATCCTGTCGAGCCACTGAATCCTTCTCGAGTGCTTGGGGTGCTTATTTTACTGAATGATGGAAATTTAGGAAGGAGTCAGATGTGTAAGGGTATTTTTTACAGTGTTTATCACAATGGTCTCATCAGTTGATTCGGGCTGGTAGTTTTTCAAAAATTAGGAATTCCACTCTATGTTTTTCAATTGAGCTGTATAGAATAGTTAGGGTACTTCCTTCGCTGTTTATAACATTTTGAGCAATATCCTGAATTTTTGAGTAGAGATCTTCCGAAACATCAGGAATCTGAACCTTTCTCTTGATAAATCCCATGGCTGATTGTAGACTCCACTTAAATCTTAATCAACTGACATTTACGTAAATATAAGATAGGAAAGAAACAGAAGTGCGGCATCAGACTGCTTGTCACTATAGATGAGACAGCACAGACACTCATCCTTGGCATTTTCTATGAACTGAATGACGTTTTTGATTTAAAAATAGGAGGGATAACTGTCCTAATCCTGACTGCGATGCAGGTTGAGTTGATGGACACCATCCTCTTCCATATTAAATTCAACGGGATACAGACTCCAACCAATGATATGAGAGACCTTATTCCCAAATACAAACTCAAAGTCCTTAATCGATAATTGATTTTTACTGTGGCTACAAACTGGTCACCAACAAAGATTCCATCCATTACTTTTGTTATTCCGAGATCCATTTTCTCCTCCCCCTTATAATTCGATGAGTATAGAAAAAAATATTAGATTGTTTATTTAATTTGTAAGAATATCACTTTTGGAACTCCCAATATTTAACTGTTTTATTACTCTTACTGCTATATTTTTCTTTAAATAGAAACATATAAAAAAATGCATAATTTCTCTGAAAATATTCATGCCATACAAACTTTCATCAGGTCTTTTCAAATATTCGAAGGATAAACTGTCACCCCAAACTAGCTATCCAGTGGTGTCTTTTATGCCGGATTGCTGACAACCGTGGAAAATTTCGATTGGGGTAACGAACCTTTTAACTGCAGTCTGAAGTAAGCAAAATGGAACCAGAAGCTCTATAATTTAAAATTGCTGACTGAAAGAGTATAATTTTATTTTGCTGAATTTGTCGACAAGGGGATAAAAACCAGAGACATAGACTTGGTCCGTATTGCCAAAGATTCCGACATCAGAGAAATATCAAAACTGTTCGAGATTGTAGTGAGTGTTTTGATGTAAGCACCCAACAAAAGTGACTACATAGAATCGATCATGACACTAGATGAGAGGAGTCAGAAAGCCTTCGTAGAAATAATAAAGTAATCTATGGATAATCGGGTTTGTTCTAAGGAATAGGCTAGCAAGGGAAGAATGGCAAAGATAATTGAGCAGCTGGAAGGCTAGAATATGACCCTTCATTAAGAAATATAGAGTTTGATCGAAAACAATGAATAGCTAAAGAAGTAAATAAAGAAATACGAGGACAAGGTGTAGTAAATCTAGACAGAGCTGGATCGATCGAGACCCAATAAGGACTAAAGTAGTTTTGAAGACAAGAACGCCATAAGCGAAAAATACTAGCAAATGATTTCTAATCTCAAGGTGAAGTTAATCAGCACTGCTAGAGATCACGAGGCCGAGATAGCTGCCTATCGATAGGAGTTGTTCAAGATGGAGTAGAAAGCGTCTCAGGCGGATCAACTCGAAGAAGTTCTCGAGATCTACAAACAGAAGTACGAGGATGTGGTCACGTCCATGGATAAAGTTTCTATCTGGGAGAAATAGAAAATTAAACTCAACAAAATTATCTAGGAAAAGGATTTGAACATTCACAAACTTCAGTAAAAGGTTGAGTAACTTACTTAGAAACTCATGTCTCTGGAGTAGCAGCTGATATACATGAAAATGGATCATTGTAAGAAGTAAAAAAAATTGAGAGAACTTTAAAAAGATATCAAAAATCGACTCGGTACTTCTAACAACATCAATAATATGCTAAATAGTTCTTCCTACCTCTCACAAACTGTAAACAATCTTTCGAGATTGCACACTGATTCGGATTAGGATCAGGAAAAGGAAAATTAGCTAAAGAATCTGAAGGAAAATATGGAACTGAAAATTAGGAACTTACAGAGGTAAAACATGAAACTCAACAAAAAAATAGAGCAGAACAAAATCATCGAAAGTTAGAACCGCAAACTCTAATCAATTCTCGTGGAAATGACGAATCAGAAGCGAGAAGAAATGGAAATAATGGTTGCTGCGATGTACGAGTCTCACAAGGAAAACAACAATCTATACAAAACATT